>JAUKNM010000096.1:0-22500 GCA_030765045.1 Tenodera sinensis
ATATTCGTCCTAGCCCTGACGATCACATTAAATGTAAAATGTAGCAGGTAACACTGACACGCTAGCTGTATTACTTAATCCTATTTCATCACAACATATAGGTAGTTATGACATACTGTACGTGCAAGGCTTTCAAATTTATCAATATATCCGAATCTTCCTAGGAACATCTTTGTGTAAAGATATTTGTTATCGGAGTTATCTGACAATTTAAATAACCCTGAGCGAAGAGGGTTTTAGGATTGTTTTCTCATATGTCACATTTCATCCAATTTCAGAAGCCTTGTTAAAGGTTAGCTACACATAATATGTTAGTCAGTTTCTAAATTGTGTATTTAAGTAAAAATGTGCACTATTTGATACAAAATACATAAGCAGTATTTTAGGCCAGTTTAAGTTATCTGAGTGAAAGAGACAAAAGAGAGAAGATTGTATCGAGTTATCTTCAGAAATAGTTTTCCCAATATATGGCAACTAAAAGATTCTATGCAGTTATTAGTGTAAGGTAAATATGACCACGCCACGGAGCTCATTCAGGTTTCATAGGTACACTTATTTGTGCAAAATCCGGAACTCACAATTCAACAACAAAATATTTTTCTGAAAATCAATAAATTTAAAGGTGAATTTCTTAACAAACCTTTTTTTTTTTCTAGCTGAATAAGGAACATGCGTTTGAAATGTTGTTCAAAGTAATACAATTTCATCGGAAGGTACAATTTCTGTAAAATAGTTTAACTATGTGTGTAAAGTTAAAATAGATAATGCAGAAGCGACTTAGTATGTATGCACCAACTTTACAACCATAACTCTGTATGGTACATATGGTACTCTGTATACATACGTAAGATATGGTAACAAATCAAAACAGTCAACAGATACTTTAGATTATGGAAAACTTGTAGTTCACTTCTCTTAAAAATTATGAATGAATTTATTAATTAATTCATAAACGTGCATTAATTTAAGTTATATGAACAATAACTGTAAGAATACATTATTTTTTATCCTAAATTGAATGTTTTACCTCGTCAAAAATTGCAACCTATAATCACAGGAGATATATAAGTTTACGAATGGCTGAAAGTGAAGTAGATGAGGTTTAAGTAAAAGTCATTTGGTGGAAGAGCATTTGGCCACTGAGTCGATTCAGAAGTGTTCTCTATTCGTTACCACAGAAGACCGACCACACACGGACTGTGTCACACGCAGGACGAGCAGGACCTTGGCTCCCAACTTCGTGGCTGCAGTCTCCCAGAGGAAGTAACGGATATTAGGTGGATTAAGTGTGGAAATAAACTGCAGTTTATGGTGCGGAACTTACTCGTGTAGTCTTGCAAGTTACAGCGTGGCAATGTGCAAAGACTGGTCCTCGTAATGCAGGCTGCTGCGCATGATAATACCTCCACCTCAATACCTCCATAAATTCATTTGTTTTATGCTTGGGTTCCTTGTGCGCCAACTTCAAATTCCTTACAAGCATAATACTGTAACCCCTTCCAATCTATGCATTTATGCGTACTTACCATACTCGATGAGAGTACCGATAGTAGATTATATAATCTGCACTTTACGTTTCGCGGATGACCAAGCACAAGATTATGAACATTGAATTCATGAGAAAAAAATTGTCAGAATATGAAAAGTGTAGTTTAAGCAAATAAAATATGTGCTTATGGGAAATTTGACAATAACACAAAACAATAAGTTAACACTGGAAACTACAGGTGAAGCATTTGTTCTTGAAGAACGACCTTCAGCAAAGGAGCATCCACAGCTCTGTTTTGTGTGCTGCGTTTGTCTGCAACGTTTTGTGCGGCACCTATGCAGGTGTGTAGCAATTCGGACGAAGAAAATGATGAGTGAGATATATCAGGAATAGCAGAATTAATACAAGAAAATTAAGTGAAAACAGTTATTGAGGTTAATAGTGTGGCTGATACTACTGGAAGGGTGATAATTTACTTTGAGGTGCTGAACTATTCCAGTTCAGAAACATGTGGATCAATGTACCGACGTCTGACTGGAGTCAGTGTCAGTCGCGGTGACACTGATGATGCATGAAATGAAGATAGAGCACCGGTGGTATGAGATGGCGGGGGAAACCGGAGAACCAGGAGAAAAATTGCTGCAGCGCCGCTTCGTCCACCACAAATCCCACATGCAGTTGCTGGGATCGAACCCGGGCGAATTGATAACTAACAGAAGTAAGCCATTTTTCATCCTCATTAGAGAGTTTTATTGTTTTCTTACATGCCCCGTTAAAGCTAAATAGAAGCTTACCCATTTCTTGAGCAGTGGTTTTGAACGAGATGTGCGTTCTTATTTAGGAAAGACAATCTTGGTCAGAGTGATCAGCTGTTTGCTATTCGACTAACCCTGCATTTCTCTCTTGGTGTGGGCTTTTGAGGTAACTAACTCGAAGTGCAGTAGGGTTGGATTTCGCTACTACACTCCGGCATCGAACCTGCCCACGTCATGAACTGTGTTTCGTCAGTGTATGACTTCCCTTCTGTACTGTTAGTTATCTGACTAATGAATTTTACTTGTTGCAAAATGTGACGACGGGGTCAGTGCACAACAATAGATGGACGGGGGACGGGCTGCTTCACACCACATGCCGGGCCAGCGAGAAAAAAAAGGCGTTCTAGGTCAGGCTACCTCACGCACTTGTTTGTGTGTGCGTGACTGTAACAATGGGAGCGTGAGACACAACAGGGGACTTTTCTAATGCCCTCTCGAGGCCTCTGAGTCATTCCCAGTACGCATGTGTGGACCTCGAGAAAGATCGGTGTGACGTCACTCCCCATATGTAAGGACATGAGGCAGCAGCAGAATGAGTTTAGTTTTAGAGTTAGAGCTACGGTCATGAATCCGCAGTGTGTTAGTGAGAGTGAACCATCACCATCTGTGTCGTCATGAAAGTTACGCCAGTGCGTCGAAAGATCAACGAGCGTCGAGTGATTGTAACGCCGTGGTTTAGTATATGCGAAACAGAGAAAGTGAAGAAAGTGAAAGGACAGAGAAGGGTTATGGAAGGAACAGTTGTGAGTTGTGATACCCCGAGGGGCTGTAGACTGTGTTAGCGACGAGAACAAAAGTGTGTATTTGTGGTAGAATTTTAGAAGACGATAAAGTGATAGAAGAGTAACCGACGGATTTTGTCATTTTTGTCACAATACATTTGGGCTACTTTTGTACATCCATGGGTTTCACTCAATTAGATTAAGCGTTATTTTATCTGTTATTTTCCACATAATAAGACTTTTGTTATATATTGAATTTTGGAGTTTGATATCCAGGCAATATAAATTATGCAGTGCGACAGTCTGTATATTTTATTTAAATAAATACACTAAATTCATGAAGTAATCAACTCATTCGTTCAGAGTGTATCAGCAATATAAGGTCTACCATTTTTTAACGTTAATACTTAAAAGCTTCCAACTGAGCGGGTTGTCTCAGACGCTAACGTCTATGACCCGCATTCGGGAGGTCGCGGGTTCGATCCCCGTGCCGCGCATTCTGGCATGGATATTTCCGTGGTTTCACCATGTCACTTAGGCGAATGTAAGGGTGCAGTATTTCATACCACAGTTTACTTTCCATAATTTCCCTTCATTCCAATTCCATATCATCTTTTAGGTGAGTGGTGTTGACGGTGCCGGGCTGATGGCGTGGATGCCTGCGCATGGTAGCTGCTATACTCGGCACTAGATGGCGTTTGGGAGGCCGCTGTTCTCCGTCGGGGGCACGCCTGTGCGACACCCATTGGACCCACTGAGCGCTGGCACTGGCGTGGGTAGGGGACGCCTGTGCGACGCTGGACCCGAGGTGTGTGGTGGCTGCTCGGCGCCAGTATGAAGAAATCTCAGCACGTATTAGAGACTTCCGCGCGTCTTTGTGGCCTGTCTAACTGCGACCCCTGTGGCGCTCCGTGGTTCCCTCACTTCATCCTTTCCTTCTACGGAGTATTAGCCGCAATACAATTGAGTTGGTCCCGGTGCGTGAGGTGTCCCCCTATACTGCATAGTGTAATTTATATTATTACCAGAATTATTGGCTTATATTACTAGCAATTTCATTCTTCTTGTTCTTCTTCTTCTTCTTCTTCTTCTTCTTCTTATTATTATTATTATTATTATTATTATTATTATTATTATTATTATTATTATTATTATTATTATTATTATTATTATTATTATTATTATTATTATTATTATTATTATTATTATTATTATTATTATTATTATTATTATTATTATTATTATTATTATTATTATTATTATTATTATTACAACTATTATTATTGTTGTTGTTATTATTGTTATTATTATTATCATTATTATTATTAATTATTATTATTATTATTATTATTATTATTATTATTATTATTATTATTATTATTATTATTATTATTATTATTATTATTATTATTATTATTATTATTATTATTATTATTATTATTATTATTATTATTATTATTATTATTATTATATGTTTATTATTATTTTTTAGTAGCAGTGGTAGTAGTATTACTATTATTAGTGGTGGTGGGTGTGGTGGTGGTGGTAGGGTAGCGGCGACGGCAGTGGTGGCGGAATCTTTCTTCCAGCCAGACTGAGAGGACCACGGTATCTGGAATTCCTGCAAGGTTGAGCTTCAGGTTTTTCTTGATTAGGTTCCTGTTCCGTGGCGGAACAACACTGTGCACTGGTTCAAATGAGATGGTGCACCACCTTACCATTATGAACCTGTAAAGTCCATTTCAATTAGTTGTATCCTGGACACTGGATGAGCCTAGGTAGCCCAATACTTTGGCCAGCAAGATCTCCTTATCTAACTCCATTGGATTACTTCTTTTGGAGACATTAAAAAATATTGCGTGTGAAACAAATCCCCTTAAGGGATTACATACATTTCTCTACCCTGGGATTATTATACGAACGTGTGAATGGAGCTGGAACAAGAGATTAACAAACGCGAAGTGATTCATGCTCAGAGCAGAAACATTGCATTTAATGTATACAACTTCTTAAGAAAACTCTCCAATCCAATAATTAGATTGTTAATCCATAACCCAATTATTGGGTTATGGATTAACAGCATCTCGGTAACATGCTAATGTTTTAAGGGTCTTTAATGTGTTGCCATGTACAGAGGTACCGCTGGTACAGGGCTACTGCATTTAACATCACTCTGCGGGGGTGTTAACCAGAGTTCCTGTGCATTTAAAGGTAAAGGTAAAGGGTACAGTACGGAGGGGGACACCTCGCTCACGTCGACCTACACAGGTCCATTGTGGCTACCACCCCCTCCCCCCACCCCGGGAGACAGCGATGAATGAGGGAGCCGAAGGGGTGCTATCAGACTCGCAGCTAGATAGGCCCACCAGAGACGCGTGAAAGTCCCTAACCAGTGCTGAGATGTCTTCATTCCGGCGCTAGGCCCCGCCCAGCAGCCAGCATCACACCGCGGGTCCGGGTCGGTATCGCACGAAGCGTCCCCCCCCCCCTTTGACGGAGAACAAGTGCCACCAGACGCCACCCAGCGCCGAGAACAGCAGTTATCATGCGCAATCATCCACGCCATCTGCCCGACACTGCCCACACTACATGCCTGGGACTGCACCACCTGAAAGATGATAAGGAAATGGAATGCAGGGAAATGATGGAAAGGAAACCGTGGTATGAAATACATAATGCACCCCAGCATTCGCCTAAGTGACATGGGGGTGAGTGAGTGAGTGTGTTGGTTTAAGGACCCGTCGACAACTTGGTCATTAGGGCCCATGTGACATGGGGAAACCACGGAAAAACCCCATATCAGAGGGCGTGGCCACGGATATCGAACCCGCGACCTCCCGAATGTGTGCCACAGACGTTACGGCCTGAGCCATCCCACTCGGTGTACATTTAAGTTTTGCACTTTGTGCAAATTTTTGACAAATGCAAACAGTGGTTCAATTCACTACTGTATGCCCAATCAACCTCAATGTAGTGAATGGTTTCTATTTCGGAATACAATAATGCACCTTTTAAGCACAATTACAAGCAGATTTCAAAATGTTTGGGTGTAACTGCATGTTTCTGGAAATTGCAGAACATGAAAACTAAAGATTATTTCAGCAAAAACGTCCACCCTTATTCTTACATTTCCTGCAGGCAGCAATAATTTCCTTACCCAAAGAAGGGTTGCAAAAGCAGCAATATCTCCTCCTTCCCAATCCATATCCTTGCCTGTGTGTCGTTATTCTGTCTCCGTGGGGCTGCATGATATTAGTTTGTTATGCTGCACTAAGATACAGGCTGAGTAAGAAGTCTCCATTCAAATGGGGATGCAAATGACTAATATTTGTGTTGCTTTTCAGATAGGTGAACCAACTCCAAAGGCTCTCTAACAAAGGAACAGAGAGTTGGCATTATTCTGTTGCCGGGTAGTGGTACCACGCGCCGTGTAGCGCGTACGTTCAATGCAACACACAGCACGCAGATAACCCATGACACGGTGGCCAAACTCATCCTGAAATTCAAGAGGATAGGTTCCGTCGATGAAGTGATAAGTGTAGAATCTCCTCCCATGTGTATTTGATCAATCAATCAACACCGTGCCTTGCTTTTTACATTCTTCTTGCATTCTGTAAATACCTAAACCGCACAGAAACGTTTAGAGACATTTGTTAACTAGTACCTTATGGAGCGGCTTAATACTCATCAGTTGTGTAGATATTTGATGATTAGTATAGGAACTACAGGACAGCTATGCTCTCAAAATTATATGACCATAAGCTTTTAATGGAATATATCAACAACAATGGAAAAATTCTTTAGTTACAACAGTGCAGTACAGAAGTGCAATACATGTTTTTGAAATTAGCATAAACGGTATATAATAAACACGTGCGATTTACAAATAGGGAATGATGAACCACTTAATAGTAATTTAAAATGCATTTGCATAACATTTATGCATTGCATAATATGGCATGATGCGTTTGCGATGTGGAGGTTGGCTGTCATGTAATAAGCATGTTCTCATCTATTTTAAAAATTTATCCTAATAATTAATAATTACGTATGCAGAACTTGCTTGTTGGTTGCATAACATTTTATTAGGCTAACTTTCAATTGGCGCAACTTATAATAGTATGTCTGCGCTGTTTTTGCAACTGTATGGTTACTACGGCGTACAACATTCTGGCAAAAATTAAGAAAGTATTCCGCTGACTAACAATAATTATGTAATTATAATAATTACCTTTAAAAATCCTAATGCAAACAAAGGCTTCTGTTTTCCATCCTGTTATGTCCTTCTGTGGCCCATTGCAGCTATTCAACAGTTGCACCAACTCACTCCACTTATTTTCCAATTCTTTCGGATCATCGGATGAAGTGAGCCTCCCGGTTTTCGTTATTGAATTGTTCCTACAATACCGGATGTAGGCTTTGTATTGTTCAGCACTGGTTCTAATAGCTCGTATACGTTCCATCTTCAACTGCAGTCCACACACAGCAAAAGTCAGGAATACAATGATCACAATTGCTCTATTTATACTGCCGCGCCGAGAGAGGTGGGAAAACAAAACGCGTAGAAAGCGTACAATTCGTGATTAGTCCGCTCCGGGTGCTTAACAACATTGTCGAACATATCCGTTGCCATACCCGGCAGAGTTCCCGAGTACCAAAAACCACCAAAGTTGTTCATAGATTATTGTTTGCCGTAAGACTAATGGTAGGTCATTATATTGTTACCAAGAAAATTAAAGAATAGCCCAGAAAGCGTACCAGGGCTCATCAATGACGGCAGTACAATCATGCTTGTGTAAGTGACATTTCATTATGCCTGGAAAATAAAGTAGCTTCTGAAAGTGAGACTTAAATTACCTCCACACAATACTCCTGCCATTTATACCGCTTCTGCTTAGATTGGTGCTGTCATTCTAGTCGATATTTTTTTGCAAATTGTTTTTCCGCATTATGATAGAAAATTTGTGAATCTTTAGTTTATTAAGTAACTGAAGTATTAAAGAGAAGGTGCAAAAGAAGAACTCAGGTGTAATTGTGTAAAATGAATCAACCATTCCCATAATTCCTTCACCACTAAAACTTGCATACTTACGTGAAGGCTATACAACATTTCCAGAACGGAAGAGTCGCGGTTATGTACGTAACATCCGCTGTCATTTATCATCCATATCCGTGAATATCGGAGAATTTTGAATCTACTACTAGAGAAGTTATGGATAATTAAGCAACAGTTACGTATAAATGGTAAAATTATACTAGACACAGGTTCAACCATGACATAGAATGATGTATTTGGAAAGTTAAATGAACTTGATTAAATCGTCATTGTAAGTTTAAAAACAAACACATCTTGCAACATTGCATTAACTCGATAGTGTAAAATAACTAGACAAATGTAGGTACATACTTGCGAGGTTTTGTACCCTATAGATAGGTACAATCAAAGCTATCTTTAAACAAAGATATGTTGGTTTGTTTAAGTAAAGCACCTTAGCATCTTCGTGTAAAACACACAGAAATTACACCTGTGATGCCCCATGGAGATGTTTGCCATGAGAGAGAACTTTGGAAGCATGCTACAGGTTACTTGTACCCATTTTATCCTGAAGATAGCGTTGAAAGCCAGGAGGGGATTGCATTATTTACGTTGCTCCCCGCGCGGTCAGCAGGTCAATACGAGGGGGCGGGAACAAGAAGGAACGAGAGCCTTGAATAATTCCATCCTATGGTACCTGTTCATTCCTTCCTGGGAGTCCCCATCTTATTTGGCTTAGTAATATTAAAATAGCCTCCCCATTCGGTAGCTACACGTTAACAGGCTGTGGGCGGTATCTCGGCTCCGTTAACTGGCAACCATTATGTTGGTGCTTCTCAAACACAACCAAGGCGCTTTGCCGTGGAAACGTGAAGGACAAAGCACCTTCAACACAAAACTGAGTTTGGTATTATTCGTGTAGTTGAACAGTTTTATGCTGTGAACTCATATCGTGTCCAATAGAATTTTATCCTGGTATGAACGGAGGCTCAAATATGGGAGAGTAGCTTCAAGCCTATTATGTCTCCCTCTGTGCTCGGTGCATACCAGAAATTGTCCGCTGAATTTTCAAACACCCTGTTGTAGTTTTAAACATTTTTTTTAGTTATCTTCAATGATGAATGTTGATGAATTCATGTTATGATAAGCTATAGAATACATAATTTCAGCAATTACTTAATCTTATGTTTAATAACTTTGAAGAACCTAATTAGTGAATACTAATGTTTTGAAACCTTCTTTCTTAAGAGAAACATGAATGCATTACCACATGGAATGTTTCTAAAAATGTTAGGCTTCCTGTAGGTTGATACTAAAAATGAAGGAGGAGAAGAAGGGCATTCTATTGGTCTTCCACCAAGACTGTCTGAAATGAGTTCCTACTTGGCACCTTTAATAATACAACTCGACAAGGTTTTGGGGACTGGAAGGGGAAGTGACGGATTTTATTAAGAATAATGTACTGATTACATTGCTGAAAACATAATGTTTCTTTCATGTCAGGGAAAAAAGTTATAGCGCTTTATGTTTTCCGCCGCATAGCAATCCTTTTGAAATAGGAATCAAGACGCATTATCATATTTTAGGCAAGATGGTTCGCTCTGGGTTTGTTGTGATGTGATCGGCTTGACGTCAAAAATAAACTTTATGTACATCAATTAAGATTGGCGTTTATTAATAGATTCTTCCAAAATTACTTTGAAGCCTCTACTACATCACAACGGCAATGAACTGTTCCTGTGGCCCATGCAGTTGGTATGAAAGAAACATGAAAATATGTTACTGATTTTAGAAGTTATTAAATACAAGTTTGCTTTATTTCTAAGTTTTGGCCTGGTGCCGGTACAAGGGGCCCGGCTTACAGACTATAAATTTACATTTATTTACAATTATTTTTATTTACAAAGTTATAATTTTGGGTTTCACCAAAATCCATACGGTGACCTTCTTTTGGTCAACGAGAATAGTTTTTGTTTGTCTTTTGGTGTCTGCTCCAATCTTTTTTTTTTTTCTCTTTTTTTTTTCTTTATATGCATATATACATTTATATACACACATACACGCATCCGTTCACCCATAACATACACACACACGCACACACACACATGCCTGTACTGGGCACACCAAAACTATGCGTCCCAGCTCGCGCTCTTCACTATTTACACTACACTTCACTATTTACACTATTTACAGTTTCCCGCTGCTTTCCTGCACGGGCAGGGTGCAGCTCCTGGGTGCTTTCCGAGGCGAGGGCCTCTGCCGAAATGTGTGTGTGGCCTAGGGCCAACGTTGCATGAACACGCATTAGTCGGCCGGCAAGCCGTGCCGCGTCTAGAACATTTTTATTCTTGCATGCTTGCGGTGCTTCGGCTCGCCTTTGCTAGTTTTGACGATCACGTAGTTTTCGTGGTTCCTAATGCGTATCCATGCTGTCATTGCTCTTTTTGCTATTGTCTCTGGGATGAATGGGATCTGGGTTTCTAGGCGGAGGGTTTGATTGGTAGTTCGGAGTGGGGCGGATAGGATCTTTCGAAGGGAAAGGTTTTGGAGGGTTTGAATTTTTTCGGAAACAACAATAGAGCGCTATCTCAAGTTCACTCGTGACAACCACAAGGTCATAGCTAAACTCATGAGTCAAATACAGTATGCAAGGATGCATTTCAGCACGGAAGTTTTGTAATTAATAGATGAATAGCATATCCTCCGAAAGAAATGCTACCCTGTACTGAAGCCGCGATCGATTGTTATCTAAGGTGTTGTTAAACTAGTTTATTCAAAATCGTAATTGCCTTATTTGAGCGAAATAGCTCAAAATATGTTGGTTAAAATATGTTTATGCATTCAAAAGCATAGCTGTTCTCACAGAAAAGTAAACTGTAACCATTAAAACCTAAGCAAGTCATGAATGATAAACAAGTTTATTATTTTTTGAAAGCTTAAAATATTATCTGTCGTTCTTGTTATCCAGAATACATTTTCACGAAATATTTATTTGAGTATGGTGAGCTTAGATAACCTCCCTTTTTTCATTTATGTTGATTATCTCCTTTTCTGATTTGCTGTAGTCTAAGCCATAACTTTGAAACACACCGTGTTACATTTAGTCTCTTTGAATTAACATAAACTTTCAGGACCTTATTTATCTAAGGCAAAATAAATATTAAGTACGTTAACAGTGCTGTTCATCTAGTCGTAAAAGTCCATTAAATGTTTAATGCTAAACGGCAAAGAAAAACTGTACAAGTAGTTGTAACGGCTGCCCTAGAAACTGAATCTCGTGCAATGAAGTTCTAGAAGCGAAAGAGACAACTGCATTTCCACTACTTTCCTAGTGCATTTTAAACATTTGCAGTACGATGGCGTATGCAAGTTGCCCCCACAAGGAAATAAAGTTAATTTATGTATTAGGAGTGATAAACTTCCCTGCCCCAATAGTAAGGGCCGCGAACGTGACATAACTGGCAGATTAGCGTACAAGACGGAGAAGGCAACTATATAATTCTATTAACACCGCTGGAAATTCGTTACTGCACTGTTTTAGGAAATGCGCTCTGGAAGGGCGACTGCTCTGGTAGCAGTGGCGTATCCTCAAGTGCCTGTAAACCAGGGGAAGACAGGTATCGCTGCTGTGACGTCAGGTCACTCAGCTCATATGCTCCCAACGAAAGCCAGTTGAACGTGTGACGTCACAGCGGGCAAGAGGAAATGGCATACGGGACATCGTAATTTTAGTGCTGACTGTTTCAATTACGGAATAGTCACAGATTATAGATAATTACATTTCGGCTTTATACCATATATGCCAAATTCTAGTTTATGTGAACAGTCATGTTATAACGCCAATAGAACAGCAATTATAACTATTTTGCTTGAGTTAGAGGACAGCTGTATAGAACAATTAGGTGGACATTTTCCGATATTTGCCGTTTCGCTTTTCTTTCACTAGTTTGTTAATGTTAGGGCGTAATATACGACACATTTGTAACCGAAGACTGTATGTTAGATTGTGATCTGACAATATGCTTCGGGATTTTGGCTTAGAAAGGTTCATAACAGAAAAGAATTGTTCGCACACATACGTAGAACCAAACATACATAATATCCGTGCAACAAGGGCATATAACCTCAGAAATCTGGTTTGAGGATCATTCATTTAAAAATCAGCCAAGTCTTCCTTGTGTTTATATTTGTCCTTCAGCAAATCGTCGCACTGTAAATTTATCAATTCAATTTGCTACCTGCTAGAAACATTGTTAACATCCAATGAATGCGGGGCCGCAAAGATCTGAAACGTAGTTGACAATGTTTCTACATCTTGAAGCCTAGTCTCAAACTGGTGTGAAACACGGGGAACTGAACACAAACACAAAACCACTACACAACGTCAACAAAAACACAAAATAAAAACAAAATTCGCACTAACGCCGTTAAGATCCCTCACACAACAAATAAAAACCCTCAGACTAGGCTGAAGAGGGTTCTCCGTAAACAGCCCGAGCATGTTGTAAACATGCCCAAATAACATTTTTCATATTCATTCAGTTTCGTGGAAGTAGCGCCGCTGGTCTAGGCAGCATAGCAATACACCGCTCTCGCCTGACGTCACACGAAAGTACAAGCTAGCTCTTCGTTTAAATACGTCACACAGCCCGAAGTTGTCTTCCCCTGCTGTAAACACTACTGTAAGGAATTGCTGGAGCAATACATTGCGGTACCTGAAACATACGTGTGTGTGTGTGTGTGGGGGGGGGGGGTGTATCTAATGCTCAGGAGTTAATAATGAAATGCTTATCCTTCTTGCTTCCCAATATTTTCATGTTAGAGATTCAAAAGCCATAGCGGATTCACAATTTTATTTTTAAATGTTCCATGTGACATTTGGAGCACAACAAACAATTTGGAGATGCCACTATTCCAATTCTGAAAAGATGTGTATTGAAGCAATCAGGCTATGTGGTCAGTCGAAATGCAGCAACAGAGGATTTTGTTGGTAAATTAGGAACTATTGATGGAACATTCAAAATGGTCTTCCATTTTGAATGTTCATTTCGAAATGTTATCTGTTGATTATAATTAGAAGTTATTTTTCTTTTAACAATTGTTTTAATTGACTCATGGAAGACATTTTGTTTTACAACTAAATTGATTTTAGATCTTTTGTTTCTGAAAGTTACAAGGAATAAAACTAATAAATAGCTTGATGAATGTCAGCAGGTTATGTAGTAAAGTTCTAGCTGGACAATAGAGAGACTACATAGTTGGAATTCCTTCGTAATACGACTATGTATTAATTTTAAATCTCTGTTAATTCTGAATTAAAACCCAAGAACCGACATTTTCTCCGCACAGAATCTTTCGCAATGACGAACAGCATCAAAAGATTAACAAGTACCAAACATAGCCAAAGGTTTCAAAGTTTTCTTCTGACATTCTGTAGACAAATGGCAGCATTGAAAGTGTATTCTGTGGCAGAAACCCATTAATAATACCGTAACAAAACGGCAAATCCACAAGTCCAACTTCTGACACCAGTGTGACAACGATGACAAGATCAGACCGTTTACTTTTCCATAACTTTATTGTCTTCTAAAATTTTACCACAAATACACAATATTCTTTTCATCATTAGCACAGTCTACATACTTCCGTGCTATTACAACTCAAACTTGTACTTCTATCACCTTGCTCAATCCTTTAGTGTCTTTTTCACCTTCTCTGTCCCTTATACACCCAATACGACGTTACAATCTCTCGACGCCCGCTAGAATCTTATTTACGACGACAGACGTATCTATCACAACGACACATACGCCCAACTGTCTCGCACACACTGACCAACTCATGTCTGTAATTCTGAGTATTATCACCGTAATGCTTTGCGACTGTAAGGTTGTCTAAAATATTAGGTACTAATGAAAACAGAAGTTATAGTGGTATATGTCAATTTATTATGAAACACGATTGAACATTGAAATGTTTGAATATGAAGGTGATGGAACAATGCTAATATATTGGAAAGGTGGAATCAAACCAAAAAATTCAGTAGCCAGAATCTGAAGCACAATTCTCGGCCTTTCGTCTCACTACTCTAATCAACTAAACTACATGGCAACATGTCGGCAGGACATTGAATTTTCCAACGGCTGAAAATGTCGACTTATAATGTCGTAAGTACTTTAAGTCTCAGATTTCATAATGAATCACTATTAGGTCAACCAGTGTTAACTACCTGTTCTTCCAAACATAGCTATACCCCTAAAGTTGGGAAGGTAGAATCACACTAAGAGGTTCAATGCCATAGCCAGGAGTTAAATCACGGAGCTTCGACTTTTCATACCAATACATTCACCAAGTGAACTACTGTAGGCATCTGACGAGAAAAAGCCTAGGGCGATCTGCTCTCAGGAGGGGAAAGGGTAATAGTAATATGGAAGCTCATAATGATGTCATAACTACATCTATTATACACATTAACAACTCTAATCCTCTCATGAGGGTGTTGCTGTAAGGAATGTGTCTGGCATCAACTCTAACATTTTGTGAGAAAGATTACGGCTTTAGTTTCACCACATCAACAAGCCTTAGGCTTCTAAGAAAACATTGTGTTAGAATACTAACGTTGCACGCAATGTCTAATCAATTGGGCCATATGTCCAGAGAGCATAGAGTAATCCTAAATTTGAATTTTCAGCTTAATGCATACTGAGAAAAATTCCTTATGCAGGTAATTCAATTCAGTTAAAATCAGAACTTTGATGCTCTAAATTACTAGTTTTATTATGCTCTAACCTTTAGACCATAGAACTGAGTGGTCCCTATGTAGTTTACGTATATAAAAACCCATTCTTCTCAGGTGATTGGAATTGTTGATACTTTTTTCTCAGAAATCAGAGTTATAAGGATTCTATCACATTACATAACATTGTTTCCAAACTAAAATAATGAAAATTCCAACTAAATTGAAAATTTGAGCTTGATTAATGTATATTCCATATTCTGAAATTGCTATTCCAAAGGAAGGGTACAAAAATGAGCATAATATGTTTTAGAAATAGATTTCAGGAACTCTGAATAACGCCACTTTTTCTTTGAGGTGCATGATGGAACTGCATGAACACTGTGTATGAACAGCTTGCAATTGTAGAAATTTTGTGGACCGTGCGTAGTCTTTGTTAGTATTTAAAAAGTATCATTACTTAGAGTAAGAAAATTCCGAAAGGAACACTTGGATTTTTAAGTACTATGACGTTGGACCTGGTGCTAGGCGGTATACGGGCGGGAGCCCGGGCTATTTCACGTCACGTGAGGTAACGGCCAATGGGCAAAGACGTTCAAAGTTAGGATACCTCGCGTACCAGTTGTGTGTATGTGACTGTAACAATGAGGCGGCAAAAGCGAACGGGGTCAAGAACGTTCTCGAGGCTTCTTGCTGAGTCATTCCCGGTGTACGCGCGCGCGTGTGTGTGTGGAATTGAGAAACGTTGGTGTAACGTCATAGCCAGTATAAAAGGACGTGAGACAGCAGCAGGGTCATTCAGTTAGTTAGTTACTTTAGTTTTAGAGTTAGACCTAAGGTCATAATTGGTGAGTGTGAGTCAGCTATGCGTGTGTGCGTCGTCGTGTCTGTATCGTAAGAAATTGACGAGCGTCGAGGACGTCGTAGTTAGTGTATGAGAGACAGTGAAAGTGAAGAAAGACATTGAAAAGGCTGAGCGAGATTAGACTGCGTTAAGAATAAGAAGACAATTGTGCATTCGTGATAACATTTTTGGAGGACAATAAAGTGAAAGAAAAGTAACAAGGTCATTTTGTCATTTTGTTACAATCGAAATATACGTAGGTATTTCTGGAACTAGGGATATTCTCCATTGTTTTTTCCTAAGTGATTCTGGAATATAAATTCACAACAAAAATACAGGATAACGTGAAGTCCGTTAACAATTAAATACAGTTAATCAAACCACAAACCTACTGGGTACCCGTAGCTATGAACATTTTTGTTTAGAAAGCACTGTTGCTACATACTCTGTTTAATACCACAGTATACCAAATTTCGCTTTCCAACCCAACTCTACATTTATAAAGACTAATTTTAAAAAAATAATATAAAATTATTCTATTGAAACGAACTAGGGGAAGAGAAGAAAAAGAAAAATAACTTGAAATTGTTTATATTCCTTGTTATTGGCATGAATTTTTAGGAAGCCGTCATTCGCATTATAACAAATGAATAAAAATCCGCCCGGTTACTTTTCTATCACTTAATTATCTTCTAAAATTTCACCACAAATACACAGTTTTCTTCTCGTTGTTAACATATATCGGGCTATCACAACTCAAAATTTTTACTTATAACCCTGCTCGGTACTTCTAGTGTTTTTCTTCACTTCCTCTGTCTGTTATGCGCTAATTACGATGGCGTAATCACTCGCGACGCTCGTTGAATCTTCTTACGACGACACACGTGCAGAGCTGTCTTGCGCTCACCAATTCGTGTCTGTAACTCTGGCTCTTAAAACTCAGCTCTCAGATTTCAGATTTGTTTGAATAAAACCCATACGGTGACCACCTGTAGGTTACCGAGAACAGTTTTATTAAAGATTAATATCTCCATGAATTGATAAACTCTGCTTCATCTTTTATTATTACACACATGTGCGCAAACACACGCACTCAGCTCTTTTCTGGTCTCCTTATGTACTGGCATGATGGCACACGGATCTTTCTCGAGTTCCGCACACGCATGCACCGAAAGTGACGCAGCTAGAGGTGTCGCGAAGGTTCTAGAACCCTTTTTGTTTCTACCCTTCCATTGTTGACAGCCACGTACACACAGCAGTCAGGAGAGGCAGCCTAACCTTTAACGTCTTTGCCCCCTCGCCGGCGTGGCATGTGCTTTGAAGTAGATTGGTCCCGTCCGTGTGCTGTGCGCCCAGCCCGACGTCACAGAATTTTTCGTATCCTGGCGAGCACCTCTTAAAAGATTTAAATACCGCTTAAATCTATTGTATTGTGTTATTCCCATTCTGCTTATAGCGAAATGTGTAATAAAATCATTGCTACATGCGTTTATCTAGAGTAACACGAGTTACTAGAGTAACATAAGTTACGTAGAAGAGTAAGCGTTTGTAATATAATAGCAGTTTGTACAAGAATGAGTAGAGAAAGTAATGTGAGTGGAACACATGCACTTTTTAAATATAGATTATCTCTATTTCTTTCTTTCCTTTTTTAAACAGAAAAACAATTTCCAATTATTCTGGATTTCTACTTACAACAAATACATGCTAACTGCGTGAATTTCTTCTTCTCTCTGTCAAGAGCTACTTAAAATGGGTAGAAAACTACGTTTTTGTAATTAGCTGTCCAACCAGAATAAAATAGTAACAGGTAAACAAAATTATCTCTCCATTCAACCGTCAATATTATTTCATTTTAAACATACAATTTAATGGTTAAAACGATGTTTAAAACCACAGATATACTTGTGAGAATGGTCACCAATGGTACGCCACTGAAACACTAGTATCTACTGGAGGAGGGTGGAAAATGTTTAGAATCATTTCCCCCTTTTACAAGTTGAGTTAGTGAAATTCAGTTTCTAAATGGAATTAAAGTTATCGATAATGGCAGTACAAGAGGCTGCAAAATTAAAGCAGGAAATAGAACAAGCAGAGTGAAGGAGCATTTTGGTATGCGCGTCATGTTACTGCTTGAGCTTGCAGAGTTTAGGGAAAGTGGAACAAGTGTTTTATATAGCAAACTCCGTCCATAAGACTGGAGTATGTTCTACTGTGCTTAAAGCTGAAATTATTTTGCCTTATAATTGTAGCATAAAACCCGGAAATAAAGTTACTCGTATATACGATTTAGTTCATTTAAGGTTATGAGAGTAGCTCCGTGCGAATGACTCAATGACTTAATAACAACTGGCGCAGGGAGACTTGACAACCCGACCGAACGGCGATCCTTTGTGCCTATGCTCCTGATCGAGCATCCCCGTAAAGAACAATGAAGCGAATAGATCAGAAGGGCGGCTGGTGTGTTCCTACGACGAGCAGAGGGCAGGGTCTCTACATTTGCCCAGTTAGACACGCCCAGGCAAAAGCTGCCTCAGCCCGGTTCCTCTCCCACTCCTTTGGGTTCGTACTTTCAAGTGGCGGGGGGGGGGGGAGGGGGCGAATTGGAAACCGGCTCCCCACGCCCCCTTGGGTTTGTACCATCCCATGGGGGGCCCGGAAACCAGTAGGCTCGCCTTCCAATCCGAGGGAAGAGCTTTCCAGAGCGCAATTGTTCACCCTGTCGTGCTGCCAATGCTTCCAATCCTGAAGGACACCTAACGGGACGAAGGGTGAAATGAAATGATTAATGTAACGAAATGGAGGGACAGGAAATTCGGAGGATATGGAAATCCTTCCCAGCATTCGCCTGGTAATCTATTGGTTAGGAAGGTCAGCCACGGGGATTGAATCCCGGAATTACGGAATCCGGTCCACAGACACTATCGCTAGTATGTTTTTTATCCCTAAATTTGTGACCATAAAGTATTTGCGTTTAAGACAGATTTCCGCTTAACAAGGGATTCGTTGCAGGCAGGTGACCCACTTCATCCGGCACTGGCGTAAGTAGACACCACTTCCTGCGTTAAACGAGTTGCAGAACCTAAATGAGCGATTGCTGTGTAGTGGACACTAGTGGTGTTAATAAACCTTGTCCTACTTGGAAGAGATGAGAGCGGGAGAGGAATTCCCCAGGCTTCAACTAATGTGTGTAGCGTGTGATAATAGATACATAAGTACAGTCTTAGAATACCTCACGTTTCACTTACAGGATTGTATTTTCCAGGGAATAAACTAGTCCTTGTATATGCCGTTAGTGTCTTACATTACGGATTATAGATTCTAAGTTGCTGTGAGACAATCCATGCAAACAGCGGGCACGTAATGCCTCATTGACATTTCTTTGGTTCTTATTAACTTTATTGTTGTATTTTATTATTATTTTAGTTATTAATTATTTCATTCATAGTAGTGTGTTTATTGTGATGATTATTACTATGTTTATCCTAAACGTTATCATTGTTATTATTATGATGATGATTATTATTATTTATTATTATTATTATTATTATTATTATTATTATTATTATTATTATTATTATTATTATTATTATTATTATTATTATTATTATTATTATTATTATTATTATTATTATTATTATTATTATTATTATTATTATTATTATTATTATTATTATTATTATTATTATTATTATTATTATTATTATTATTATTATTATTATTATTATTATTATTATTATTATTATTATTATTATTATTATTATTATTATTATTATTATTATTATTATTATTATTATTATTATTATTATTATTATTATTATTATTATTATTATTACTATTATTATTATTACTATTATTATTATTATTATTATTATTATTATTATTATTATTATTATTATTATTATTATTATTATTATTATTATTATTATTATTATTATTATTATTATTATTATTATTATTATTATTATTATTATTATTATTATTATTATTATTATTATTATTATTATTATTATTATTATTATTATTATTATTATTATTATTATTATTATTATTATTATTATTATTATTATTATTATTATTATTATTATTATTATTATTATTATTATTATTATTATTATTATTATTATTATTATTATTAATAATAATAACCACTACCGCCACTACCGCCACCACCACCGCCACCACCACCACTACCACCACTACCACCGACACTACCACCACCACTACCACAGCCACTACCACCACCACTACCACCACCACCGCCACTACCACTACCACCACCGCCACTACCACCACCACCGCCACTACCACCGACACTACCACCACCACTACCACCGCCACTACCACCACCACCGCCAGTACCACCACCACTACCACCACCACTACCACCGACACTACCACCACCACCGCCACTACCACAGACACTACCACCACTACCACCGCCACTACCACCACCACTACCACCACCACCACTACCACCGACCCTACCGCCGCCACTACCACCGACACTACCACCACCACCACTACCACCACCACTACCACCGCCACTACCACCGACACTACCACCGCCACTACCACGGCCACTACCACCACCACCGCCACTACCACCACCACTACCACCGCCACTACCACCGACACTACCACCACCACCGCCGCTACCACCGACACTAACACCACCACTACCACCACCACAACCACCACCACTACCACCGCCACTACCACCGCCACCGCCACTACCACCACTACCACCGCCACTACCACCGCCACTACCACCACCACCGCCACTACCACCACTACCACCGCCACTACCACCGACACTACCAACACCACCATCACCACCGCCACTACCACCGACACTACCACCACCACTACCACCGCCACTACCACCACCACCACCACTACCACCAACACTACCACCGCCACTACCACCGCCACCACCACCGACACTACCACCACCACCACCACTACTACCACCACCACCGGCACTATCACCACCACTACCACCGCCACTACCACCGCCACTACCACCACCACCACCGCCACTACCACCGACACTACCACCACCACTACCACCGCCACTACCACCACCACTACCACCACCACCGCCACTACCACAGACACTACCACCACTACCACCACCACTACCACCACCACTACCACCACCACCACTACCACCACCGCCACTACCACCGACACTACCACCACCGCTACCACCACCGCCAACGCCACTACCACCACCACCACTGCCACCACAACCACCGCCACTACCACCACCACCACCACCGCCACTACCACCGACACTACCACCACCACTATCACCGCCACTACCACCACCACTACCACCGCCACTACCACCGCCACTACCACCAACACTACCACCGCCACTACCACCGCCACTACCACCACCACTATCACCGCCACTACCACCACCACCACCGCCACTACCACCAACACTACCACCACCACTATCACCGCCACTACCACCACCACTACCACCGCCACTACCACCAACACTACCACCACCACTACCACCGCCACTACCACCAACACTACCACCACCACCACCGCCACTACCACCGCCACTACCACCGACACTACCACCACTACCACCACCACTACCACCGCCACTACCACCAACCCTACCACCGCCACTACCACCGCCACCACCACCGACACTACCACCGCCACTACCACCGCCACTACCACCAACACTACCACCGCCACTACCACCGCCACTACCACCGACACTACCACCAGCACTACCACCGCCACTACCACCAACACTACCACCGCCACTACCACCGCCACTACCACCGACACTACCACCACTACCACCGACACTACCACCACCACTATCACCGCCACTACCACCAACACTACCACCGCCACTACCACCGCCACTACCACCGACACTACCACCACCACCACCACTACTACCACCACCACCGCCACTACCACCACCACTACCACCGCCACTACCACCGCCACTACCACCACCACCACCGCCACTACCACCGACACTACCACCACTACTACCGCCACTACCACCACCACCGCCACTACCACCGACACTACCACCATTACCACCACCACCACTACCACCACCACCACTACCACCACCACTACCACCACCACCGCCACTACCACCGACACTACCACCACCGCTACCACCACCACCGCCACCGCCACTACCACCACCGCCACTGCCACCCCCACCACCGCCACTACCACCACCAAGACCGCCACCGCCACTACCACCGACACTACCACCACCTCTATCACCGCCACTACCACCACCACTACCACCACCGCCACCACTACCGCCACTGCCACCACCTCCGCCACCGCCACCGCCACCGCCACTACCACCACCACTACCACCACCGCCACCGCCACCACCACTACCACCACCGCCACTACCACCACCACCGCCACCACCACTACCGCCACCGCCACTACCGCCGCCACCACTGCCACCGCCACCACCACCGTCACCGCCACCGCCACTACCACCACCACCGCCACCGCCACTACCGCCATCGCCACTGCCGCCACCACCACCACTACCACCGACACTACCACCGCCACTACCACCACCACCGCCACTACCGCCACCGCCACTACCGCCACCACCACTGCCACCGCCACCACCACCGTCACCGCTACCGCCACTACCACCACCACCGCCACCGCCACTACCGCCATCGCCACTGCCGCCACCACCACCACTACCACCGACACTACCACCGCCACTACCACCGACACTACCACCACCACCACCACTACCACCACCACTACCACCGCCACTACCACCGACACTACCACCACCACCACTACTACCACCACCGCCACTACCACC
>JAUKNM010000096.1:27500-57500 GCA_030765045.1 Tenodera sinensis
CCAGTCTGCTCCATGATGAAAAGCTTACTGATTTTAAATTGCATATACATAAGTGTCCTTGGCCTTGTGAGGTCCGCGAGATGTACAGGAAATACAGTGTTAAATATCAGAAGCAACCCCACACTATAAACAAAAACATCTTAATCAGCATTCAACTCGATACAGACCTCGTTGCGAGAGAGTTGCCTGGTATAGGAATGCAAAAATATTATATAATAGCAGTGTGCTTTAGTAATTGTTAAGTAAAATGCAGCTTAATTTAAAATAATACGATAATAGTGTGTATAATTTCACCTGTCTTCTGTCTAATCTGTATATAGTATACTATTATGTATATATTCCCTTCAGAAGTCACGAGCCGAGAAAAAATCTATGTGGTATGTGAAGCAGAAAGATAAAATTTAGGCCTATTTACGTTTATAAGAATCGAAACATTTGCATACTTTTCTGTGTCCGAAATGAGCTCGCGCAGAGCAGTGATCGGAAAACTACTTACGTACAATACTGTACTTAAAGGAGGGGTTTATCGTACGTATGTAAATAAAAGAAAACGCCCATTATCTTCGCCAAACCAATCAACAGCTTAACCGTGTTCTGTCTCAATATCTCTGTCTCTGTCTCTCTTCCGCCCAGATGTTTACAACAGGAAGGAACTAGGTTGAGACATATTAGTATATGCATAGTGCGCTGTACTGCACTGACTTAGGAGTTTTTCCGCTGTACAACTAGCGTGAATGACGCGCTCAAGGTTAACTTTACCAGCAGTGTTTAATTCCTTCTTTGTTTTCATGCTGTTAACAAAATGATATCTCTTTAAGACATTTGTGTTGTCGGAGATTAGCTTGTGAGTATTATTGACCTGTTACTAGCCTATAAGAATTATGGACATTATGCAGAAAGAACTTATGTGACTGAATGGTAATTTGATTCTAGGATATCAGGAATGTCTTCACGCAATTGTGTACTACTTATAACAAGGTTAGTACTCATAACAGTGAATTTTACTATCACTCGTGAGTAAAGGGCAAATTACGAATCGGAGCCCACCCCCGCCCCCTCCGACCCCAATGGAGTACACAGAGTGGGAAGCACGCATACGCGCGATCCTCGGTCTCGCTGTAAAATGATCGTACCGTATTTCCAAGTTATAGTCATTCCTAATCTTCTGAAGTTGACTTAGGACGAGATATAATTGCTGGGTGGTACTAATTATAAAACGTCCCTACCTAAAGTATTCTCTCGGCTACATTTGCCATTCCAATACAGTTCATCAATATAAATGCTAAATAATGGGGGCGAGCAATTCTGTCTTGCTCCTACTTATACTTTTGCACTATGTTGAGAGTCCCTTTTTAATTTGATCAGTGTTCCTTCACACATAGCCCACATTTTAATAATATATTCCAGTATCCTTTGCCTTACATAATTTACTGCAACATTTTTCGTTTTAACCCGGTCAAAGGCTTTATTATAATATTTAAAAGACAAGTATGTAGGCAAGGCAAAGCTTGTCTATTATCCGATTTATTCTAGACACTATCTACACAGAGTGACCCGTTCTGACGTTTGTTCTTACCTTAGCATTTGCGCAAACACATGCAGACCTCTGGCGATTGTCTTGGCAAATATCTTATACAAGGTATTTGAAATACCAATGACATGATATCTATTTTGAATGTTTCTGTCCCTTTCTCCAAAAATTTGGGATATATGAGACACCTTCCATACGTCTGGTAGTACGAGGGGTAATCTAGCATGTATTAATTATCTCTATCAATTTTAATTGTAATTCCATGGGGCATGTTTAAGTAATTATAGTGACATACCGTCTAAACCTGAAGATGTCCTCTTTTGAAATGTGTCCAGCACTACAATCAGTTCTTTCAATTCAAAATAATCAATGGAAAATAGAACATAGTTCTTGCATTTTCATGTATCTTTAGGGCATTTAATACATTACACCAGGGGAATACAACTTCGGGCCGTGTGACGTATTTAAACGAAGAGCAAGCTTGTACGTTCGTATGACCTCAGGCGAGAGCGGTGTATTGCTATGCTGCCTAGATCAGCGGCGCTACTTGCACGAAACTGAATGAATATGACAAATTTTATTTGTTTAGGGAGAACCCCCTTCAGCCTAGACTGAGGGTTTTTATTGTGTGAGGG
The DNA here is from genome assembly GCA_030765045.1 of Tenodera sinensis. Taxonomy (NCBI): domain Eukaryota; kingdom Metazoa; phylum Arthropoda; class Insecta; order Mantodea; family Mantidae; genus Tenodera; species Tenodera sinensis. The sequence goes on from JAUKNM010000096.1 coordinate 29,667, forward strand.
ATTTTAACGGCCTTATTGCGAATTTTGTTTTTATTTTGTGTTTTTGTTGACGTGTAGTGGTTTTGTGTTTGTGTTCAGTTCCCCGTGTTTCACACCAGTTTGAGACCAGGCTTCAAGATGTAGAAACATTGTCAACTACGTTTCAGATCTTTGCGACCCCGCATTCATTGGATGTTAACAATGTTTCTAGCAGGTAGCAAATTGAATTGATAAATTTACAGTGCGACGATTTGCTGAAGGACAAATATAAATACAAGGAAGACTTGGCTAATTGTCATAAGAATGTTCCTCAAAGCAGATTTCTGAGGTTATATGTCCTTGTTCCATGGATATTATGTATGTTTGGTTCTACGTATGTGTGCGAACAATTCTTTACTGTTATGAACCTTTCTAAGCCAAAATCCTGAAGCATATTGTTAGATCACAATCTAACATACAGTCTTCGGTTACAAATGTGCCGTATATTACGCCCTAACATTGGCAAACTAGTTAAAGAAAAGCGAAACGGCAAATGTAGGAATATGTCCATATATATGGCATAAAGCCGAATTGTAATTATTTATAATCTGTGACTGTTCCATAATTGAAAGAGCATTAAAATTACGATGTCCCATATGCCATTTCCGCTTCCCCGCTGTGATGTCACACGTTCAGCTGGCCTTCGTAGGGAGTGTTTGTGTTATGTATCCACATTATAGCGGCAAACTTTTGATTTCGTGACAATGGTCTGCTTATGTTCTACTAGATATCGAAGGTCAGCCCTTTTTTACTGTAAGGGAGAATGCAGTAGGTAGTATACGTACACTATGGCTGACACAAAATTTAATGACGGGTGCCTCAACGCAACATTCAATCATAGGTTTGCCAGCCAAGGTGTTATATAGATAAACGCCCTGTGAAATCACGCTGAAAAGCCGATTTTATGAATATCATTTGCGCCCACAGAGCTTATTTGTACAACAGGAAAGACAATAGTAATGGTAAGGTACAACCGCCATTAAATTGTGTGTGTGCCACAATTAAAACTTACCTATACTGTTTGCACCGCACAGTGGATTATAGAAATTGATAGTGAAGTTTAAGGATGAAAACTAAGAGAATTTCAATAAAGAAGTCGCGGAGTTATTCGGAATGTCGAGTTAGTGAGAGTCGAGTTATCGGGGCTCTACTGTACCATCAGCTCGTACTTCTCACCGTCATCATGTATCGTCTTTAACATCCACTTAGGACTTTTCCTCCTCCACTGACTGTGATATCGGAAAAAAGGATTCTCCATTAATTTTTTGTATATTGTTGTCCTCTTAAGAATGCTCTTTTATATAATGAATAAAAATGCAACCAAAATGTTCACAATACAATGGACACAGAAAGACATGAGTCTTTATCACATACCTATCAATGTCTATTCTAAAAGATTCAATACACACACACACACACGCGCGCGCGCGCGCGCGCGTTTGGTAGCTCTAGACGACATATGCCTATGTTTTGCTTTGTTCTCTTCAACGACAAAATGCGCAACATGTTTTCAAAATGTAATTAAATTCCGATTTACAGCAGACACGCCTGGCATTGTAGGCATCTATGCTCTTTTTGTTAAGTACTTCTAACTAAAGAAAGGCAAGTATAACAAGCATAAAATGAATAGCCTTTGTCTGGTTATAATAGTCAATTCTTCCTCCAAAATGTCTGCTCATTTATTGGGAATCATACATCACACTTGTGTCTGTCAGAACGGAATACCTTAATTTCACCGGCTTTCCTATGCTGCTGTGCGGATCAATTATAACTAGAGTCATTTATCACAGTTCGTCCCAATGCTACCACCACCCCAGGAAAAAAAGTTGAAGCGCACAAAAAGAAGATTAAATATTCAATGCTTCGAGAAGGAAAATTCATGTTTATTTGGTCCAGCCTCTCCCTGCAGACTGAGAGGAGAAACGAAGGTAAACCTAGCTTGGAAAATTATTCTTTTTTATTCCCCTTTGGAAGCACACCTCGAATCCCTTATCCATATCACCCAAAGATGCAAACGCAAACACGTTTATTCAAAACTGGGGACTGGTATACTTAATCGTATATTTCATAATCAAGATAAATGTGTTTTATTGTTTGTTTCAGAGGAAACTCCCATTAATTTGAACACATCTCTGCTGTAGCTCTTGATCTCCTCATACCAATCTGAACTAAGCTAAAATAGAAACTATTTGGCGAAAAGCAGAGACACGCAGAGTATAAGGTAAGGATGGGCATACGGGCCAGCGGGCAGACGGACGCCTGTTAACAAAATTTAGTGTAATTTTCTTATCAATGTTTTTATCACTGTGCACTGAGAATCTATAGGTACGTTAGAAGTTTGTCGACATATTGCGCAAAAGATCCGTTATTATCACAAAAAAACTGTAATCCAGCAACAGAAACGGAACGCCCGGTTTTACTACTACGGCACCGCAGGTGGTGACATTGATGATACATGGAATGAAGATGGAGCACCGGTGTAATGCGATGGCGGGGAAACCGGAGAACCCGGAGAAAACCCGCCCAGCGCCGCTTCGTCCACCACGAATCCCACATGCGGTAGCCTGGGATTGAACCCGGGCCGCACTGGTGGGAGAGAGGAATACTTTTGGCAGTATAGAAGAGGAGGAGGAGGAGGAGGAGGAGGAGGAGGAGGCAGAAGATGGATGAAAGGGGAACAAAAAGGGAGGTTTTCGATTAGAAATGTTATTGGAAGTGATGTGTAGTGGAAAAGTCTGATGTGTTACACTCATATGACTCTACTCTTGTACTAACCATTCTTACATATCTTCGTGTTAGTCGAGATAAACATTTCCAGAAATTCTCTTATTGCTTGTCTTCTTGCACGTGCAACCGGAATATGGCAATACAGTAGGCTTTGAGACATACTCAAATCGTTTATAAGCTTTCAAATTCCGTTCTCTTTGCAAGGTTAACATATAAAAATATGAATAACGATGTTCCATTTGACAAAAGTTCTCCAAAACTCACACAAATAACAAGCCATATCTCTAAAATAGTTCACTCTATAAAAAATTATTTCAACATAAATAGTGTATTTTAATAACATCTACATTTTTTGTATATTAACAGTTTGTCTATCTCTTACGGCTTGCCAGTCATGCAAAAGCCGTTCGGAGTAAATAGGACTTCATGGGCTATAGCCAGAAAATTCAAGATGCACATTTCATTTTTCATCAAAATATCTCAAACATTTGGCATTTTAATCAAACTCCTTTGAACCATTTTCAAGAGAATAAAAATTTTCGAAAAAGTTTCTATGTAAAGGGTAGTTTAGGGTGGAGCAATTTTCTTCAAAATCTTCGTGTCGCATCCTTGAAAGACATTAAACTTTAATACCAAGTTTGGTTTTTAACCGACTTTTCGTTTTTGAGTTATGCTGTCCATAGACTGACTGACACATACATGCATACATACATATGTACATACACACAGACATAGACAGACAGACCTACCTACCCACCCACCCACCCACCTACCTACCTACCCACCTACCTACCCACCTACCTACCTACCCACCTACCTACCTACCTACCCACCTACCCACCCACCTACCTACCTACCCACCTACCTACCTACCCACCCACCTACACGCCCACCTACCTACCCACCCACCCACCCACCCACCTACCTACCCACCTACCTACCTACCTACCTACCCACCTACCTGCCTACCTACCTACCCACCTACCTACCTGCCTACCTACCTACCTACCCACCTACCTACCTGCCTACCTACCTTACTACCCACCTACCTACCTACCCACCCACCTACACACCCACCTACCTACCCACCCACCCACCTACCTACCCACCTACCTACCTACCCACCTACCTACCTACCCACCTACCTACCTGCCTACCTACCTACCTACCTACCTACCTACCCACCTACCTACCTACCTACCTACCTACCTACCTACCTACCCACCCACCTACACACCCACCTACCTACCCACCTACCTACCTACCTACCCACCTACCTACCTGCCTACCTACCTACCTACCCACCTACCTACCTGCCTACCTACCTACCTACCCACCTACCTACCTACCTACCCACCCACCCACACACCCACCTACCTACCCACCCACCCACCTACCTACCCACCTACCTACCTACCTACCCACCTACCTACCTGCCTACCTACCTACCTACCCACTCACCTACCTGCCTACCTACCTACCTACTTAACAACCTACCTACCCACCTACCTACCCACCTACCTACCTACACACTGACCTACCCACCTACCTAGATGCCTACCTACCTACCCACTCACCTACCTACCTGCCTACCTGCCTACCTACCTACCTAACTACCTACCTACCAACCTACCTACCTACCTACCCACCTACCCACCCTCCCACCCACCTACCCACCTACCCACCTACCCACCTACCTACCTGCCTACCTACCTACCTAACTACCTACCCACCTACCCACCCTCCCGCCCACCTACCCACCTACCTACCTGCCTACCTACCTACCTAACTACCTACCTACCAACCTACATACCAACCTACCTACCCACCTACCCACCCTCCCACCCACCTACCCACCTACCCACCTACCTACCTACCCACCTACCCACCCTCCCACCCACCTACCCACCTACCTACCTACCTACCTACCTACCTAACTACCTGCTAACCTGCCTACCTACCCACCTACCTACCCACCTACCTACCTACCTACCTACCTGCCTACCTACCTAACTACCTACCTACCTACCTAGCTACCTACCTGCCTACCTACCTACCTACCTACCAACCTACCTACCTACCCACCTACCCACCCTCCCACCCACCTACCCACCTACCTACCTACCTACCTACCTACCTACCTAACTACCTGCTAACCTGCCTACCTACCCACCTACCTACCCACCTACCTACCTACCTACCTGCCTACCTACCTAACTACCTACCTACCTACCTAGCTACCTACCTGCCTACCTACCTACCTACCTACCAACCTACCTACCTACCCACCTACCCACCCTCCCACCCACCTACTCACCTACCTACCTCCCTACCTACCTCCCTACCTATCCACCTACCTACCGACATACATACAGGCATGCATGCATACACAGATACACACACACACACACACACACACACAAAAGGACCTTTTTTCTAAAAATGCTTTCTTGATTCAGGGGACCTCAAAACATCTTCCCGGTAAATCTCGATATCGAATTTTTGAGTGGAATACAATACTTCCTCTACTTTACTAGGCGTAGTAGAGAAAGTGATAATTATTGGAAACATATTACAAACTCTGTTTACCCCATCCGCTAGCTCAAACGGGCATCAACATTTATTTAGTTAGTGGCATTTCTCATGAAACTATGACACATGAAATATGGATTATTTGTGGTCTCTGCACACTTAATATGGTACCAGTTTGCAGAACTGAGTCAATGCACCTAGTTCTTCACTTCCAATTAGCATTGGTGGCATTCCTTGCACATATCTTCTTCCTCGTAGACAAGCTTCTCAACTTTCCGGGCTTTTGCTGCGCTCCCCTTTTCTTTTCAGCGCTGACCGTTTTCCCAGCTTTTAGATGATTTATAAACTCTGGGAATATTATTAGCTCAGCTTTTCTGAATTTCCTTTTGTTCCTGGTTTACTGTTAGTATCCATTGACGCTGTTGGAGGAGGAATTAGCTGTTCGAAGCTTGTCAAGGGCGTAGAAGCTTGAGTCTGGACGTCTTGTGTTATGTGAATCACAGTAGTTGGGATTTCTTCTAAAGGTTCTCCAAGGGAGATTGATTCTGAGATTCAAAAATCTCACTTTCAAATTCAGGTTCTCTATTTCATGTGAAAATGAACATGGAACTGAATTTAACTTCAATAAATGTGACGCTAAGCATTATTTAGATGCAATTCGAAATTAAAATGTTTTAAAAGTTCTATTGAATTAGTTACGAGACGAAAAATGCGCTATTCGTTTGCACCACTCAAGCCGTGTCAGTCTGCCCCCCTGTGCGGTCAAACAGAAAATAATTCAGATGGCAGATAAGCTGGAGACATTCTAGTAACCTTTGTCACCGATAGACCAATCCCTGCAGTCACCATATATGTATCTACAACATTTTTTACGCCTTCGTTTTCCATAAAGGCATTATGTGCAACAGGTGGAATCGTACAGTTCAAGTAACTAAATGACAAACCTCTTCTACATTCTCTTTTCTGTTGCTGGGTTGTATGCTACCGTTGACATAATCGCGTTGTTTCCTTGACACGTTGTGTCGACACAATGATATGGTACGCATGGCTTCTGAATACATAGTCATACCAACATCAGTAAGAAAAGTACATTAAGCTTTCTTTGCAAGTGTTCGTATTCCCCTATGTTCGTTTCCACCCCCCCTCCCTCTAAGAAACTAATCCTAACCCATCACAACTTAATTAAATTCTAATGACATGTATAGTCTAAACAGAAGGTGGGTCTGAAAAGTGCTGTGAATGGTCCCGTAAGTTACAAACCGCTCTGGTTAGTATGAGACGTCCACGTATATGCATTGAGAGATCAGTCAACAAGCGCTCCGTAGTGTAAGTCACATAAGTGAAGCAGTGGTGCACGCTGCGACCAAGCTAAGGAAGTCAATGTAAGAACTCTTGCCATTGTTCACAAGCATTTGAAAAGGCGGCTTGCTTAGCGCGACACACGCTGACAGACGAGCAGAAGTAAACTCTGGTCCTTTCTCTTCTAATGATTTCCAAAAACTGTGGATTACGGTTTGACATGTCGCTGAAATCTCCAAACCTTTTCATCCATTCACAGAACTTTTCTGACGTATGTTGTATTACACGGCATATGGACCCGAGGAAGCATTTAAAAATTACCCGAATTATTATTATGAATATTAATTTATAAAAGTAAATAAAAACTGAATAAGCTCAGGCTACAAGATTATGTTTCCTCTCCTGAAATTGTAAAATGTCAATGAATTATGCTATATGAATTATAAAACTCTGTGAATAATGAAAGCAAGACAGAGCAGGAAATCAAATTGTTCAAAATGTACACCTCCGCCAGCACACTTATTTCGCAACGTTTTGCCCAAATCTTTTGTACTCCAGAAGTGCCTTCGGTTTTGTGTTCTTTCCTTTTTCTCCTTTCCTTATTATTTTTTATTTATTTCTTCCACTGCTCGAAGTATTCTGTATTGCAGCATTTCTGCATCAGGCACTTATGTAACGTATACCAAGTTTCCATACCACCCCAAAGAAAAAGATTACTTAGATTTAGATTTGGCGATCTTGCTGGACATTTTATTTGTCCATCCGAGCGAACCAGCGTTCAACATGGGTGTTGGGTAGACGGCCACACACGGATCTACTTATATGCGGAGGTACGCTGTCTTGTGTAATAGCCACATATTTCTTACAGCCAAATCTGCATCCTGATGTAGAACTTGCAACGTTTCTTGAAGAAACTAGAAATAGATGGCTCCAGTCAAAACCCGAGAAAGAATCCACGGAACGATTAGTGTATTTCTTAAGATTCCTAGCCAAACATTTACAGATACGTAATCAGTGCTGAAAGTTCTTTTGTCTTGTGTGTGGACTGTAGTAAGCCCAGGTGTGTGTACTATAGCAATTAGTTACTCCATTTCGGGTAAACGATTTCTTCATCCATTGCAAGAGTTTTAAAAGAAAAGTATCCTCATTGTTGAAAGAACCATCCAAAACATGTTACCCTTGGGGCATAATCTGCCTTGGAGAGGTATTGGACTTCATGCGTATAATAAGAGCTAAGCAATGCTTTTAATGTTCTCAAAATAGTCTAATGCTAAACCCCAGAGACGGGCAGAATAGTGTCTGCCCCGAATCAACTGTGCATGCAGCCCGCGTAACATTCTTCCTGGTTGGAGGAGTGGCTGTTCTTCGCTTCTTAAACCCTTGACAGTGGTGGATAGGTACACTTAACCATCAAAGTGATTGTTTCAAACAGGAAAGAGGTGGTCATACTTTGAGTTAATTGCCATCATCCGAACACATGAGAAGACGTTTAAACTTTGTCGTAATATCTGTAACAGCAATATGCAGTTGTGCCGAGAGGTGGATATCTGAAACGTCAGATTTCAGTTTTGATTTTCTATGTTCATCAGAGAAAACATTGTCCTCAGACATATGTGGAGCAAATGTTGTGGTAGCAGAAGGAGCAAATCTCTCAGATGGTTTCAGCTGTTAACCAACTGAAGCCTTTATTTCCTAGGTTGAAGCATGTGACATGCTTGATTCATGCCCTTCACAGGGTTTGTGAGTCTATAAGGAACGAATACGACATCGCAAATCAGTGTATCTCTGCCCTGGAGAAGTTTCTGCTGAAGGCCCCCAATCGTGTTGTGGTCTACAAGGAAACCACTGGCTTGCCCCTTCCAAATTTCCTGGTCATTACTCGCTGGGGATGTTGGATCGAGTGTGCTGCTATGTTGTGTGAGAATTTTGACAAAATTAAAGAGTTTGTGCTTTCGTTGGATCCAGCCGATGCAGGTGGAGCAACTTCTGTTACCGGAGAAGATACATAATTTGCACACAGAACTATATAGTGTCCATAGTTATAAGTACCTGACTGCAGCCATTAAACTATTAGAAGAACAAGATTTGGAAAAGGAGAAACAGTGGGGTATTTTTACTTCCGTGAGGGAGCAGTTAGATCGCTTTGCCAAAGACAAACTTGAGTTTAGTCTGCAGAAGAACCCGGACATCGATGATTTCGCCACATTTGTAGAATTGCCATTCCGAGTGAATACAAGATTTGCCCCACTGGTTTCTGTGGATGTCGAAAGAAGCTTTAGCATCTGCAAAGGCATTCTATCTCCTAATAGAATCAGACTCACTTTTAAAAATGTAGAGATGCTTAATGCCTTGAAGTGTCACAGATTCATGTGTTTTACTTCTGATGAGTGATAATTTGATGTAGGTACTTGTTTGTAATTCAATAAATTTGAATAGAGGAAAGAGAAATTGTTGAATTAGTTGTAGAAACCAGCACCTTTTTGTCCTTTTTTAAACTTATTTGAGCACCTTTTCCCTTCCCGTTTCATCTGAAATTTGCACCCAAAAAACTTAACCCTGGTTATTACATTCCTTCTAATATGTGCATCTTGGAGACATTATGAACAAAAAAAAGTCTAATGACATTTTGTTCTTTGATCAGTCGATTTAGAAAAACTAAATCACTTTTGCTCCAAATTGATTGCGTAATTCCACAAGAACGTACGATAACAGTTTGTTACTTGTAGGATGCGTAGAATAATTTATTTCTTACATAGGTTCAGTAATAATTTATGGAACATCACACAGGTTATCGAAAAAACTAAACGCTTAAAAGTATTGAAGGAATACTTCGATCAGCTTTTTGAGACCCGAAGTAACTAGACAACGTTGCATTGAGGTTGGGCAAGGAATTGAACTGGTTTCTGGATATAAACAGTTCCGTCGCTTGCAGAGTGGAGTAATGTTTTGTGAGATAACGATTGTGTTTGGCCTACATTCTTTCAGTAAACATGGAAGGAGGCAGTATCGTATTTGTTTATGTTCAAAAGACTTGTGGTAGCAGTAGTGAAGCGTATTTGTTTATGTTCTGGCCTAGTGAAAGTGACACCCATATAATCTGCAGTGTTGCCAGCTTGTTTTCGGCAAAACTAAAATGTCTCCGTAGGAAATGTTCAGAGACAAAAGCATAGGATGCAAAATGAGTTCCAAATACCGAGATCTATCGCTGGTTTAGATTCATGTAAATGACTTCACTTCCACCTGGTATGAGTACATATATACACCTGATTTGGGCTTAATTTGAAAAATGTTTGTGACAGTTCTAAATAAAGATGTGTATATATACACTAGATGGCCCATCTCATCCGATATTAGAGTGTGTAAATATCCCTTCTTGTGTTCAGACTGTTGCAGGACACAACGGGGCAAATCCAATCATAGAGACGACAGTGGCGTGAGCGAGCTTCCTTGTGCCTCTTAGCGAAGACGGGAGATGAGAGATAGTTGTCAAGTGGAGCTGTTGTGTTCAGTCCGTGATAATAGATTATAAGCAACCGAAAATATTCTTATAAGGTTTTGCCCTTTACTTAGAATATCCAATCCAAAAATCAAGTGTGATTTAAAATTGTTCTAGAGGGTCAAAGTCTGGAACAAGTATCAAATGTTAAATATTTAGGATGCGACATCAGTTTTAATGCAGAAACAGGTGTTGATTTTAAAATAAATAAATTCCAGGCACTTTGAGGAGTTATGCTGAAAACTTCTAAAACAAAGTAAGAAAGGAAACAAGAGTGGAATTTTACAAGGTAACGCTAATCCCCACAATGGTGTACGACTGTGAAACTTTGCTTCCAACAAAGAATCAGAAAGAAAGAATTTAGAAGGCGCAGATGAGGTTCCATAGGCCAGTAAAGGGTTGCACCAAAGGGAGGAACTAACAGTAGAATCATTATATGATAAGGTAATAAGAAATAGACAGAAATGGAGGGAGCACATGAATCAAATGAGTAAGTAGAGATGCCCACCACCTGCAGGGAATTACCAAGCAAGAGGACGAGGAAATGCTGGACCTCCTAGCAAGCGTTGGGATAATGTTTAGTGAAGCCGGAACGGGCAATTAGCTAATCCCTGTAATGATGATGATGATGGTGATGATGATGATGATGATGATGATGATGATGATGATGATGATGATGATGATGATGATGATGAAATGAACTTCTGATAAATGTTCCTCCACCAAATGGTACTTGTGCAGTGTATCTAAAGTTTACGGAATTTGACAGTCCGTGGGAGCTTAAGGAAGTGAAAAGTCTTACATACACCAACATCTATTGCTCAATCCAGGGAATATAAGAGAATTTCATGAATAGCTGGAATACCACGAAGCTATGAAATTACAAATATAAGGAATATTAGTGAGACTTCACCATTCAAATGTTCTAGATAAATGTCAAATAGCTTCACGAATAATACGATGGAAGCTGAAGAAAGTTTAGTAGTCACAAGAGGTTTAAAACTACGGGTATGGGTAACACAGCGATTTATTAATAAAATAGCTGCACTTAGACGTTTCTATTTTTACAAAAAGCAAACTGCGAATGAGGTAATTCACATTTATTAAAGTTTACTTCCTTCTTGTTCCATTCATACTCTATTATACGTAATATTTTATTAGTATATGCTATACTTATTCGGTAACTTATAAATAGTTTAGTTTTAAAATAATTCGGGTTAGGCAAAAACCCCAATAACCCTCTTTTGTCTTCTGGAAAGCCTGTTGGATCAGGTAATTTTTTTTAACCAAGATGAAGTTATGGAATGTTTGCGAAAGAGTGGAACCGTTTGGTATTTCAGTTACGGTTGAGCTTTATCATCGAAGAAAACTGCTAAAAGTGTCCAGCACACTTGTTATTAAAATATTTTTTTCTCTTGTCCACTGAGAAAGCACAGCTATAGCGGACTGAAAGCTGCACTTGTATAGGAGCGCTAACATAAGATGTGTGTTGAAATGTTGAAGGGTCTTTGGAAAGGGGGCGCAGGAACACACAGAATTCCCACGGGATGGACCCGAAAGCTCATTTCAGGCAGGGAATGGTTTGCGCGCCTGCAGGGGACACGGAGAAACTTCATGCATTTTTCATAGTATCTGTAGTAACCTACAAACTAGAATATGAACTGGTAAAGGACGGTGGCCTAATTTGTAACCTTAATGCAACCATCACTCCAAAGGTAGTAAATAATAATAATCACTTAATAGTGTACATCAGGTGAGCACAGATACAACGTAATTGCCATCTATTATTGATGCTCTTAATCTGAAAGATTATTTCTACTGTTGTAGGCTTTTTTATCTAGATAATATCTTTCCAGTACTCTGAAAATGTGCAATATACAGTACTTAATACACCTCCACAGCGATTACAATAAAAAATGATACACGTAATAACAAACTCAGACAGGACACAAAAGCTATACATCGGACTGCAGTTAATGTTGAAATTAGGATTTCATTCAAAATAATACGGAATGTCATGAAGTAGGCTCAACGATTAATTGATTTATAGAGAGGATAGTCCAGTAGAGAAAAACTATAAAATTAGAGGAATATATCATATCAAGTTAACGTGTATAAATTATCTTGTATGGAGAATTTGTTTACTGTTACAATGCAGAAAAAGGTCTTAGGTAACTAGTTAGCAGAGCCCGAGAGGGTAGGTCATTAGGCACCAGGTACAAATTCGAGAAATTGGCCGCAACTTGGCGACTCCAGCAAATTGGATGGTTAAAAAGAATTAGAGAAGTGAAAGGGGACCAAGTAGCTTCGAAGTTGGTGGATTTCTAGGAATTAAAAAGAGGGGGCTAGTCCGATAGCCAGCACGTAGAGAGGACATATGGACCTCTCCGGTGAGTAGCGTCGTAGCTAACAGCACTTCGGTGACCAGCATAGGATCCAGACATGACTTCGTCTATAGTTGCATGTTAGCAACACGCATTTTGGGTGCTTGTGCATAGGTCGTTGTCTGTCCGCAACGAGAAGAATTGTACCCGTGTATATGTATGTAGTTATTAGTTCTACAAGTAATATTCACTTCTACGAGTATTATATTACATCGCTTGGCAACTTCTCAGTGACTTTGAGTTTAAGGATTCATTAAACATTATGTAAGAGCCCGTGCTGTCCTTAACCAATAAACACTCACCCACACTCTGAGTTAGGAATCTCATTGCTCGAGTGAAGCCAGATACTTCATCATGGAGCAAAAACCTACTTGGAAACAGACACCATCATCGCAAGGCGGATAGCGCTGCTTCATATAGCACTGTTTCACTAACAGAAACGTAAATATACTCTTAGCCTTAAAAAGGGCTTTGCAGTTCGCTATACTGCGCTTATGTCGTGTGTGCGTTTTTATTATGTAAGTTAGCTATTTTTCGTGATCGCAATGGATCTATATTATGTGTTTCCCAGTCTTGAGCTTTTAATGCCCCTACACATTAAGGTACACATGCCGGGTGGAAGTGAAATAATCCTGCAGACTGAAGGATGTAAGACGGTGAATGTACATGAACAGAAATTTCTAATACTTCTTCATTAAATGTACCGTTAACTGCGGCGCAATGAACAATTGTAGCTCTCTATGAAAACCATTAAAGTAACGTACGCGAGTCGCCAGAAAATTTCACTGCATGCATGCGAGCATTACCTCGAATTCTACATCTTCGAGTAATAAAATTACAAAGATTTTGTTTGGTATGTTTACAGGCCTGAATATCTGGCATGTTCTACCTGAGAGACTTGTGTCTTGGTAAGGTAAACAGCTCGCATGGTATTGTTACTGATATTAAACCATTAAACAGCTTTACGGCTTCTCTACACATATAATGTATGTAGCTTAAAAGGTACGTTTTAATTGTTGCGCACTGCCACACTACAGTGATATTTATGTGAAAATACCATGTTTCTCTTGAAATGAAAATAAACAAAGGTCATCGCTCTTTTACGTGAAATGTCTCTTACGCAATTAATCTGGACATATTTAACGGAGGGAGCGTGTCCTGGAGGGCCGGATCCTGTTCCCGAAATATCTTCTCACCTTCTGTAAGAAACCCAATCACATCTCCTATAATAGCCCACGGGGGCATTTAGAGACATCTAATAATATAAAGTAGCCATACTTTGTTTTCTAATTGTTACTAAATAATGCGTTGACGATGGACTACAAAGGTTTAGTAGTGGTGCCTGTGATAAGTTATCAATGAACGCTCATTGCTACATGTCTGCGCTTTGTGTCTCCACGTGGTATAGCGTTTACAACTGTTTCAAGGCCAATAGCTTTCTGGTTGGCAAAACTGCCTTTCAACAAACATTTTTTGACTTTAATAATGACAATTTCACGCGTAACAGACAGACATTCGCACTATACTTTTCCGAATAAACCAAAGTCTTGCACGGATGAGGGGATTGCAAAACAAGTTTTGACCACATCATTTAACAGAGAGAACACAAAGAACTAAAATGATATAAATGCTATAAGTTATAAGGCCAAATTTATATGAAGTTTTTATTTATAAATATTTCGGAACAGACTGACATTTTTGTCAGTTCTCTTTACAGGTCATGCAGAGCAATTCTAAATTTCTCTGAAAGTTAATCCCCAAAAATACATTTCAAAAAATCCATTTGTTGGGGAGGATTTCAGATTTATTAGAAGTTTTTAAAAATAAAAAAAAATTCAATTATTGAAGAAGTTAGGATCCAAAGTATACCTCGTAACAGACCGACCTATCTTCGCAACAGGCTGGCATCTCTAAAATTATGCTTATCATAATGCACCAGAATAAAGACATTGTTAAAGCTAACAATACATAACATATTGCATAAAGGAAACGAAATATATTGTTACATATTTATTTTATTAACTGTTATTTATGTTTCTCTACAGAGAATATTAATTGTAATACTTTAGGATTTCAGACAATAGTAGTTTACGATAAGGATTTATTTGTGATGAGCATTCGTTACATCCCTCTCACAGTACAACCAATTCTTCGTCACGCACATGCGTGTTTCTCCGAAACATTTGCATCAGATAATCTCAGATAAGCATATTACGAGAGCTGATTCATATAGTTTGTGTCATATGATGCACGTCGTGCTTGTACTGGAGGATCACTTAATGCAGTAGACATTATCCATATATGTACTAGGTGACAAATCCATGAGGCGTATCGAAAAGAATGTGAAACTGCCGAGTTGTTTACGTGAGCTTATCGCACATAAAGGGCGAGACAGTGTGTGCACAATTTGTTCAGATTTAATATCTTCAGGATAGCAACCTCTCATATTTCGGGATGCGTGAGAGATCATTAATTTTTTTGCGTTACTGACTGTACGCCACGTTACTAGTATTTCGCTCTTCTAGTAAATAAGATAACAAGCGATCGCAGCGCTCGACAACCAAGGTCAACATGCCTGGTCACTTTGCCAGGTACTACTTTGGTACTACTACTACTACTACTACTACTACTACTACTACTACTACTACTACTACTACTACTACTACTACTACTACTACTACTACTACTGCTGCTGCTACTACTACTACTACTACTACTACTACTACTACTACTACTACTACTACTACTACTACTACTACTACTACTACTACTACTACTACTACTACTACTACTACCACCACAACCACTACCACTACTACTACTACTACTACTACTACTACTACTACTACTACTACTACTACTACTACTACTACTACTACTACTACTACTACTACTACTACTACCACCACTACCACTACTACTACTACTACTGCGTACTACTTTGGTACTAAGATGCGGAACATAGTTTGACTGACTGTTTACATGAAAGCTGAGCATACTCGATAACATATTCATCTATCACTTTCACACAATGGATCCTATTAGTGGTTCCATTAGGAGAAAGATGTAAACTTTTTTCAACCTTTTCAACTGCACTCCGGGAAATCTAAACGCTAGTACGTATTTTTGGTTTTGTTACACGTTGTACGAATGAACGTGTGCAATGTTACCTTGAGGTGCACATTAACAGGATGTATGCAGTTCTACAAATTTAGAAAAGCTAACACACTTCATTATTTTGTATAAATAATGCATATGTCTCTTTTAGTTTAACCACCAAATTTCTGATCCGGACCTCTATGACCTCACCACCAACGTGGATTCCCTTGCATCCATCTCTCCCTAGAGCCCGATGTGATATTGAGTCATACTCGTAGAACTTCACAATTGCAGCTTTAACAACTTCTGAAAATCTATGCTTAGATGTTGTTTTCCCTGGCCTGCCGACAGGTAATCCTATTGCTGCTAGGCCAGCAATCAGCTGTAATCTCTTTCGTCGAGACTTGGGAAATGCTTCCCGCAATACGTTTTCTACACTTTCCAAAATGTTGCCTAGTTCTAAATGCTAGGTGCTGTAAAAATGGCAATATCTCTTGCTTCCTGCTTTCCATGCACCTTATTCCTGATTCGCCACATCTGTTTGCTTATTTAATTCCTTGCCTTAGTCAGTTCTTTTTCTTCTTTTAGTTTTGCTGAGTTTTGCCCTTTTATCTCTCTGAGCTGCGGTTTACAAGATCACAAGATAGTGACCTTGTTGTCAGACATTTTGTTGAAGCTTCAGTCTGCTAGTGCACTTGCCAAAGTGCTACACTCAGTAGCAAAAGCGTGGAATGTTAGTCTCTTATGGCACAGTTACCAGAAATAAATTGACTTTAGCAGAAAATACCCAGGATGTTGGTAATGTGATGTTACCTTTGCAATTGCGATTTTGAATCGGACACGATCAAATGCATAGACCACGATCATGTCACAGCAAAGTACCTTGGTTCGACGCACATGTAATGTAATTTCAACAGAAAATCCCAAATTGTATACCAATAATTTTCCATTGTATATCAGAGTATGATGCGCATTTTCTTGTAAACCACTTGGCATACGACAGAGAACCAGTGACAGGCATCCCGCAGACATCTGAAAACTACCTCTCATTTAGTGGGAGATATACCTCTAATGGGAAAAGTATATATTTCAGATTTCTAGACAGTTATAGGTTCTTAGATGATAAAACTGAGTAACTTAGCTGATATGCTAAACCCCGAGGACTTCAAAGTTACGAATTCGGCATATGAAAATCCTATGGAACGTGAAATGGTTACACGAAAAGGGGTATTTCCCTATACAGATTGCATGGAAAAATTGAATAAAGCATCACTGCCTGACATTACACACTTTGGTAACATAACACAACAGGAATATATGCATACCCAAACAGTATGGAGAGAACTCAAAATACAACATTTAGGTGAATACAGTGATTTATATCTCAAGACTCTCTGACTGTTATTAGCAGATATTTTTTGAAAATTTCAGAGTTATGTCTAAATTTATATAAACTGGATCCTCTGCACTATTACACAATTCCTGGTTTGGCCTTTGCTGCCATATTGAAGACGTACGGAGTTGAAATGTCACTTGTCACTGACAAGGGAATACCAGAGTTTTTTGAATCGGGAATTAGAGGTGGCTTATGCACTGTCAGAAAGCTTTATTCCAAGGCAAATAACAAGTACGTGAGTAATTATGACGAATCTTTGCCTCCTAAATATCTATGACACCTAGACGCAAATTACTTATATGCTTCAGTAATGTTTAATGATACCATACCTTAAGGGGGACTTAAATGGTTAACTAAAGATCAAATTAATGACACCGATTTCTCAAACATACCGCCAGATGCTGAATATGGATACGTATTGGAAGTCGATCTCGAATATCCTAAAAGGACCCATGACGAACACCTTTCACTATGCCCAAAGAGCGAGATACCGCCAAATGATAAATTCAAAAAATTTCTTGCCACACTTGTCAGGTAAATATAAATACGTTTTACATTACCGCAATCTGCAACAATGTGTGCAATTAGGTATGAATTTGAAATACATCCATAGAGTAGCATTTTTCAAACAATCCCTCTGGTTGAAAAAATATATAGAACTGAACGCTAAGAAACGCGCTGAGGGAAAGTCAAAATTTCGGCAAAATCTCTGGAAAAAAATGAGTAATTATATCTATTTTAAATGTATCGAGAACGTTCGTTCTTATAGGGACTCGAAAGCACATATCGCATAAAACATTTCATAGATAATTTTAGTGAAAATCTTGTCGGTATACATTGGTCAGACAATTCTCGATTTATCTAAATATCACATGTGTGACTTTTCTTTTAATGTTTTGAAAAAGAACTTAAATGGTTTAACTTTAAATTACATGGCTACAGATGCATTTCCGTTTGAAACCAGTACTGATATTTATGAATTGATCGAAAGTCCCTTACACCTCATAAGGGGTCCAACCTCAAAATTTAAAATGAAACTACAGTATTTTTTTGTATACTTTGGTTCCTCACAGTAAACTAAGAATCGTTATTAATTTTTTTTTCTAAAATTAGTTGTTGAACTTTGTAGGATGTTTTCTTTCAGGCAACTATAACGTATTTGAAAATATTAGTAAATAAATAAGACAACAATTACTCAGGTGATTACTTTAAATGACTATTAAATACTCAAATTTGCCGCCATTAATATCCAAACATTTGCCAATTGTTTTGGAAATGCTTTCCTGTCGTCAATATACAGGGCGTAATAGTGCGCAAAACTTTACGTATTTGAAATTTGGTACTCTCTTTGGTGGTAGGTGCTTTAAACATATCACTTTCTGTTTTATGTATACCTAAAGTAGTCCAATGGTATCCTAGGAGTTCCGGAAGTTTTGAAACCACAATACCCATGTTCTTACATTTCATACTTCATTTTCTCCCCCAGTTCATGAGGGAGATGTTTCCAATGAAAACAACTTATAACAGCTCAGCGTTTCATTTCAGAAAAAAGAGGTTTTAATAATAGTTGTTTAGTTTATTGTGAGGAACCAGAATATACAAGAAATGACCGTGGTTTCATTTAAAATTCTGAGGTTGAGCGCCTTGGGCCCTATAAGAAGCCCCATGAAAGTACTTCCCATATCACAATTTCGAAGGCCCCTTGCTTCTGTGAGATTTGGAATTCTTGGCATGTGGTTTTTTTATGTTCGTTTAAAAGATAATCATATGTAACGTTGCACATGAGCCGTTCTGTGTATCATCAAACTACTGTACAATAAACTTATGAGGCAAGGTATCTACCACAGCCGAGTGCCACTCCTTCCCTGGGTCTTTCCATTAGGCCAATACATTGTTTCCTAAACAGGCGTCCCCTGTTATTACACAGGGGACAGAAGTGAATACGTCACTATGTGCGTCAACCCGTCCGGGAAGACCGCCTATAGCCTAGATGGGGCTGCTGGACATCTAGTTTACCGGCTGCTAGCTCTGCAGGCTACTACCCGAGACGTTGAGGGGACAGAGGGTGCGACACGAAGATTTTGAAGAAAATAGTCCCACCCTAAACTACCCTTTACGTGGAAAATTTTTCGAAAATTTTTATTTTCTTGAAAATGACTCTAACGATTTTCATTAAAATGCTGTATGTTTGAGATATTTTTATGACAAATGAGATTTATATTTTGAATTTTCTGGCTATAGCCTATGTAGTCCTGTTTAGTCTGGATGACTTTTGAATAACTTGTAAACCGTAAGAGATAGACAAAATTTTACTGTACAAGAAATGTAGATCTTGCTAAAGTACACAATTTATGTCCCAATAAATTTTTTGTAGAGTGAGCCATTTCGGAGATATTCCTTGTTTTGCGTGCTCGTTTCGGAAAACTTAGAACTTTCGTGCAATGGAACATTGTTGTTAATTTTTTATATGTTAATCATGCAAAGAGAATGGGTTCTCAAAACTTTAAGATTTGATTATCGCTCAAAGCCTACTGTATTTCAATATTCTCCTTGCACCTACAAGGAAATAAACAATAAGATAATTTGCATAAATATTTATCTCAACTAACACGAAGATATAGGAATAAGAGTTTGTAAGAATGGTTAGTACAAGAGTAAAGAAAGTCATGTTAGTGCAACACATCAGATTTATTTTTCCTTTTTTGCGGATTGAGAAGGCTAATAGCGTGCACTTCTTATGAAGTATTGTCATCTCTGAATAATGTAAGTCGTAGAAAAATGAAACACATTATCAGAAAGAGTGTTTTCAAATTTGTATCTACGTTGATGTGCTCTTAAAACTTCAGTGTTATAAAATCTTGTGATATACAGACATAACAGCATTATATGCTCTACACGTGTCAATACACTCCGGTATGTGGACGTGATAGGATAGTCTGATATTTACAACCATTCAAATCTGAGGAAGTTGACTATGATATTAACTGAAATCGAACAAAATTTTATATGTGCCACGTTCCCAAAACAAATTTGGCTAAAATGGCTGCGATATATTGATAACTGCTGCCAATAAATGTTCCGTGAAAAGAAAGCTTTCACAGTAGAAATTCATGATAAAGTTAGTATACTTATGTTCTTAATAGCCTATTTATCTGGTTCCAGGCGGCGCTATTATCCAGTTACTGCCTTTCAAAACATCAGCCACTTGTTGCTATGCTATTTTCAAGCTAGGATTTCTTCTCTCCAATCATTTATTCCCTTATATAATATTTCGGCCATAAGATCTATGGTGCTCGTTCTTTTTCCAATAGTTCCATCTTCCGCTAATTTCCATATTTACAATTCCAGTCGTTTCTTTCTCATCACAACAATTTTTCCCCTCGATTGATTATCCCATGAAAAACGGCGTATTCCTTTTTTCCTGGGCTATCGTGATGAGTTTCCGTAACTGTGTACATGTAGTACCACGAAATCTCTAAGGGCAAACGTGCGGGAATCCCAAGGTTAGATCTAATCTCTGGCATGTCGTTATTTATATTGCACAAAATGTCAAAACGAAAATTGCTCCTCAAGGTTTTTAAATCCTTACAGTGATACACAGGTTTTAAAGATTTTCTTTTTGACTTTCTTTGATACCTGTAGCGAATAGGTAGCAGAGAATATTGTGTTCCATCCAAAAATTCGAGGTCGAGGTTTAACCGGAAATATATATTTTAGATTCCCTGATTGCAAAAGGAGGATTTTTAGAAAAAGGCCTCTTTGTGTATGTATGTCTGTGCGTGTCTGTGTATGTCTGTATGTATGCGTCTGAGTGTGTGTTTCTGTAAACAGCATAACTCAGAGTCGGTTAAATTAAAAAAGTAGTATTTAAGTTCCACATCATCCATTAGATATAACAAAAGGATTTCCAAGATTATACCGATCCCAAGCTACGCTCTACATGGAAACAATTTCACCTAATTCCATTTCCCCAAAATGTCTTCTTATTAAGATGACATAATACGTTTAAGATATTTTCGTGATCAGCGCAATGGAGGTACATGCTAAATTTCCTTGAAATAGCCTCTCGGGTACTATTCATTCTGAATGACTTTTTTCATAACCGCTAAACGGTAGAAGATAGATAGAAAAAGTAATCTCTTAAATCAAATAACTCATGTCAAATAATTTCTGGATCATTTTTCCGAGACATTCTGTGTCATTGGTTTGTATTTTCAAATACTTACAACTTTCTCAAATGGAAAGTAATTATTGATTTTCTTTTTCCCTGGTCGTTCCAAAGTCATTATAGCGGTCACAAAAGTTTTGCATCACCTAAGCCTACCGTTTCCCCCTATTTCAATTATACAGAAGGCTCCAAATGTTTTCCGATGGACCAGTAATTGTATGTAGAGGGAGAGATGAAAGGAATGTCTCTCAGCTAGGCTCGACTGGCTATACCAGAGAGCCACCAAAGGTGTCACCTCAGTAGTCACACTTACTTTTGCCTGAAATCTTTGCATCGAAATTCATTGAAAAATCTCAGAGTCGAGATTTTGGATAGGATACAATACTTCAACTTACTATAGGTACTGTCTTTCACAAAAGTAAATACCCAACTTCAGTGGGACCTGCGCGAATTGTCAGCTAATTCTCAGGCCGTACTTGCATAGATTATATGAGAATTAAATTAGTCATATGCTTCCCTTGCTGTGCTGAGGACATGCCAGCCATGGAATCTTCTCGCAGTTTTGAAAAACAATATTTCAGCAATACTTTTACATTAACGGGCAAACATTGCACATTCAACTTCAGTCCACCAGCAGAAAAATGTTCTTGTTGCGTTTTTATTAAGTTGTGGGCTATAACCAAAAATGACTCCATGCTAGGCGTTAGGCTTACAGACGTAAGTTAAGTTAAATCGTGTGTTTGCTGTAGCGGAACTGGCTAAAGCGAATTCGTTCAAACCAGCAGTGGTGGACTAACATTGCCTGGAATCTCATTTAGTATTCCTTTTTTACTTCATTTTTCATTTTTTCTTTTTTAACGGGAACATCATTATTTATATAACCCCCATGAGATATAAAATTATACAAACTGACGGAATATATTTCTGATAAAGCTCCTATAGGTATTTTATTCCG
The DNA here is from genome assembly GCA_030765045.1 of Tenodera sinensis. Lineage (NCBI taxonomy): Eukaryota > Metazoa > Arthropoda > Insecta > Mantodea > Mantidae > Tenodera > Tenodera sinensis. Next base: position 51,741 of record JAUKNM010000096.1, read on the forward strand.
CATAGCGTTATAACGTTTCCCGCCGTCTTATAAAATGCTGTTGTACTATTGCAATTTTAGAACTGAATGCTTAATAAGATATTAATTGCAATTACTGAAACTTATGCAGGGAAAACGCCTACCCCAAATGTCATTAATTCCTCCCAAAATTAATATTTCCCTTTAAGATCTGGTTTCAGTCACTAATGTAATTTATGAAATTAAACAGAACACAATGCAGCTCTGGATTACTTCAAGGTGAAGCAACCTTTGCACCTAGCCACGTTGCCATGTGATTTATTTCAAAACACTACGCAAAGTTGCCATACCACAATTAGCTCAATTTCTAGCAGCGTGCATTCATTCGATTCTCCATTCCTAATAAAAAGTTAGAGAGAATGAAACACGCTTTTTAATTTTGTGTTTCAAAAACTAAACATGCGGAAGGCAAGCATCGCACAGTTCTGAATTTCACGGTAAGCGACGCAGCGCTTTCAACTATTCTTCACTTGGGCATTCCTCCTGTATCATATTATCTTAATCTTGTCACTAACTTGGCAGCTAATTTCACTGCAAGGCGAAAAGTTCTAGCACCTTTAGAAATGGTTTAAAAGTTTGCTTTTTTGTAGATATTCGTTTACATTTATTTACAGGAACTAAAAGAGAATATTTCTTAACAAGCACGAGTGTTGCAGTGTTCAATGAGGAATTTAAGTTTCTTCAATTGTTTTCATTAACGACAGAGAAATAACGATACAGCATGCTACAAATGTTCTAAAAAATCAAACATCAGAGGTAGGAATTTCATAACAGACTAGTGTAACGGATTTTATAAAAATTATTCAATCAATTCCAAAACTTGGAATTCACGTCCTGGTGCCGAAAATTAAATACCCGTATGGGGTTTTGCGGATCTTATGTCCTTATTTATCTATATATTTATTCTTGTTCTTCATTCTTCACTATCCTCTTGAACTTGGTTTTCCTGAGCCGTTGTTTAGTATTTCTAGGTTTTTGTTTGTGATGGCCTGGTATTCTTGGCTGCACTGGAGTAAGCTTAAGTTGTTGTTGTAGTGTTTAACGCCCGCTTTTACTACTACGGCACCGCAGGCGGTGACACTGATGATACATGAAGATGGAGCACCGGTGGAATGAGATGGCGGGGGAAACCGGAGTACCCGGAGAAAACCCGCCCTGACGCCGCTTCGTCCACCACGAATACCACATGCGGGTCCCTGGGATCGAACCCGGGCCGCCTAGGTGGTAGGCGAGCGCGCTAACCGCTCGGCCACGGCGCCACCGAGTAAGCTTAAGCGCCACCATAATCAACATTAATCATCTTCCCTTTTTTCCCAAAACAACTCCTTTTTCTATGCTTGACCGGTAAATATGCGCCGTAATCTTAAGCTCCTAAGGTTCAAGTATGCCAGTATGTTCAAGTATGTTCAGTACTACACGGCAGATGTTTACCGGCTGTTTTAAGTGTCCAAATGAAAAACAAACCCTCAATAATTTGTCTGGATGCATTTCAACAGCAATAGTATTTAAATTACGTGGCACAGTATAATCTAGCTCCAGAAATATAGCAATTCTTGTATATTTGGTGTAGAAGACAGTGGATTACGTGATTTCGTTTAGTAGTGATTCACGGAAACCCACCTATGCGGGTGAAGCCGTATTAAAAGACATGTTGTCATGCGTTTTCTCCACCCCTCTTCTACAAGATGTCCTTAAGAAGTTTATTCTTCTATTTAGTTGCTTCATGATAAACCACATATACATTTGCTGGAATGGAATAACAAGTAACACCAAAAAATGCACTTCATTTTTGCAAGACTTCGCTACAAAGTAAAGTCAAAAATCTGATCTGCTGCACTCACATGCTTTTCTCTACTCTTGCACTAACCATTCTTAAACCAAACCCCTATTCCTGTACTTTCTTAATATTAATACAGATAAACATTTGCAGAAATGATCTTATTGCTTATTTCCCTGTAGGTGCAAGGGGAATATGGGAATACAGCAGGCTTTGAGCGATAGTCAAATCTTTTAAGGCACTCAAATTCCATTCTCTTTGCACGGTTAACATATAAAAACTGAATAGCGATGTATATGTTCTCCAAAACTTAGACCAATAACGAAGAATATCTCTGAAATGGTTCACTCCTCCAAAAATTTATTTGGACATAAATTCTGTATTTTAGCAAGATCTACACTTTTGTATAGTAAGATTTGGTCTATCTCTTACGGTTTACCAGTTATGCAAAAGTCATCCGGAGTAAATAGGACTTCATGGGCTATAGCCAGAAAATTCAAGATATACATTTCATTTGTCATCAAAATATCTCAAACAAATTGCATTTTGATCAAAATCGTTAGACCTTTTCAAGAAAATCAAAATGTTCGAAAAATTTTCCATGTAAAGGGTAGTTTAGGGCGGAGCAATTTTCTTCAAAATCTTCGTGTCACATTCTTGAAACACACAAAACTTCAATACCAAATTTGGTTTCTAACCGAATTTTCGTTTTTGAATTATGCTGTCCATAAACTGACAGACACACAGACATACAGACAGACACAGGGGGCCTCAAAACATATATTTCCGATGAAAACTCGACATGGAATTTTTGGGTGGAATACAATACGTTCTCTACTCTACTAAACGTAGTAGAAAAAGGCACTTTAGTTTTGCAATACTTCGCTACAAAGTAAAGACGAACAACCGCTGCGCTTCTGCCGTATCTTTGAACGTGGGGTACAAACTACCCTCTTGATTTCTTTGCATTCTACAGGGTAAGCCTCTAGTTTTCAGCGTACTGTAGCGTCTACTCAACGACTGGGTTTTGAACGTTTGAAGAAAACCCAATAATACGAAAGCAGAAAGAAAAACAGCTAATCAAGACAGATTTAAACTTACCTAGTGCAAAGATCTAAGAAGGATCTTAGAGAGTTACATGCACGTAACCCAAGCGTGGAGGACACACTCTCCATCGAATTAAACTGTGACGGCAACACATAAAAGTACGGTAAATAGCGCGTAAATCAAGGTGACATTTGTGGGAACATAAAGTAAATAATCGCTTGCAGGATATGTAAAGTATAAAGTAGCTGAAACAATTGTCTGGCATAGTCAAATTGTAATGGTCATACGTAACATAACGGTGAAATAATGTACCGCGCAACGGTGATGAAGCGATAAAACAAAAATGCGCGCCGCAGTAGTCAACAAAACGTGCCGAAAAATCACTCCGATTATTTAGCGGCAAATAAATTTTGTCTGAAGGAAAAGGTCTCAAGTTCGGAAAATCGCGCGAATGTAGTGTGGCAAAATCAAGTGCGGTCGATTAGTAATCTTACAGGAAACTTCGTGCTATCAGTGACGTGATGGAACAAAGAACCAGTGATATTTCTGAACACACCACCGGTACTTTTATTCTGTTTCCCCAAGACCAGATCCGCATTTTACCCCCCCCCCAAAAAAAAAAAAAAAAAAGATAAGAAAAAAAGAAAAGAAGAAGGAAAGAAAGTAACTAGCCACTACCAATTCAATGGATTGATTCTGAGATCCGTGCATCATCCAGAACAGAGAATACCGAAGTCACCTTCGAAGTCGGGCAAAGCAACGCACAACATCATGATCTAGGGAAAACCATCAAAGAAGAAGAGGTAGGAATAGCGCTTTAACTTTCAAGACTTTCCGTTTCTGATGGGCGACGCCGTCAATGCCATAACATTTAAAACGTTCCAGTTACCAAAGAGTTCACAGAATAATATAATAATAATATGCAATGTCGAGTGAGACAACTAGTATCAATTTTAATAGTTTTTCGTATTTTGTTTAAGTTTTCAGAAAATAGAAGGCGTAAAATGACTTAAAGCTGCAGTACATTTATACAGAAATTACTACGAGTGTTTACCTATTTGGATAATCTTTGCCAGCAGCTACTTCCAAACTAGATGACATTTCCAGGGTTAGGAAGGTTCGAGAGTGAAGGAGATTATAAATAAGTTACTCTTCCTTCCTCAGCAATCAAATTCTTTATAAAGGTAGATGGCTTAATATAGTCATACTGTTCTAAATCCTTAAGCATATACACATTTAAACCGGGCCCTAATGATCTAGTTGTCGACGGGCCCTTAAACCCAACTCAGTCACTCACTCATTCCACACTTAAATGTCTGAAGAGTGCTGGAGTTTAAATTTAATTAATGAGAAAGCATTTGAAATCTAAAAACAACAACTCCTGCAATGCCGAGTACGCAATTAGTATATATTAATAAGCTGCTTTTGCCTGTAGATTATGCGCGTATCCAGAAAAGCAAATGCAGAATACAATGATTAAAATAATATGTCAATACTTCACATAATGTATGTATGCATTCATTAAGATCTCATTTTCTCTCATTTTGGGTGGAAGGGGAAATATGTATGTTTCTCTGAAAATGCCGAGGAGAAATGGGCTTCTTTGCAAATAAAAGGTGAAGTATAATCTGCGGCGCTACTGCATACGTCATCTAACGTCACGACAAACAAAAGAACCCTGAGCTGCGGTGTGATATTAAAAACAAAAGAGGGGAGAATCATTTGAAAACGCCGACAACCGTAAAAGTTCGCAGGGAAACGGAGGTCTTGCGAACAATGCAAAATGCAAATGACAATAGATTCCAGAGTTAATATCGTGGTTGCCAGAATATGGTACCGAGGCGTTTTTCTGGTGCTTTGTTTATTTTTCCTGTATCCTTTTATGTGGCAGGATTGCTCATTTTTAGGATCATATCGGCCTGGTCAGAAAAAAAGTGACGTTTGAACTTTTGAGGACATTTCAGACCATTTACATTCTTCCGGAGACAACATAAAGCTAGAAAAGGCAAGTACGCAGAAACACTCTATTGCCCAAATATCTCCTTCTTCATAAGGTCATTGCTTAACTTAGAACAGCCACACTGCTACGTCATTGTCATGAAATAACCGGAAATTGGGAAATAACATTACTAGCATAGGTATGCGAGTTTTTCTTGCTATTGATTTTAGATACGAAGCAATAGAATACAAAATTCTTACAAACGGGTGTTAATAGCTCAGCAGTGGGCTAACATATATTTTGTATTGAATCTACAATTAGGTAATTAAGCTGCAAGTATATTTATGAATCACTGAGCGATTTGTCCCCCTCCCCCATTAACGTGTGGGAGTCTCATTCGGGGGATCCCGGGATCGATTACCATTGGGTGTCCAATTTTACCTTGGATTTTGTGTGTTTTTCCCTGGTCATTAGGGGGCTGCTATGGTGGCTTCTGATCCACCACGATTTTCTCTACCTCGCTTGTCTTTAATTCCTTCTGTTTTTCATGTTTCTCGTGTGCCTGTAGGTTTCATGGCGTATGGAGGTGCCGAACAGATGACACGCTAGAGGATTGTTTGGATGGATCGCCCGCAGATCTCTGTGGCCCTTATGTAGACTCCTTCCCTCCGAGGTTGCAGTTTGCGAGGTGCAGGTATAACCTGTACCCTATGTTTATAAAACCGCATCAGCGAGGTGCTTCATTTTCTTATGAGCACCTTAACTATCGCCATAGGTAACGGTGTACGAGTATAATCAACCGATATTTCGATTCATAATCATTTCTTCTACATCTGCTGGTGCCATTGGTGATCTTAATCAAATCTCTTTATGAAAAATTCATACAATTGTTTCTGTTCGACAATAAGTAACCAACTTTTATGCTTATATACATTTCTTACTTTGTTGCTTCCCTGAAAATGAAAGGCCGACGAAGCTT
>JAUKNM010000096.1:75000-90000 GCA_030765045.1 Tenodera sinensis
CTTTAGTGAAAAAATATTGTCAGTTACATTTGATAACTACTCTAAAGCTACTTAAACCTTATGTCTGTGGAAATGACCATAGACACAATGGATTGCTAAGCAATTAACCGAATTATGTGACGTGGCAGAAAAAGCCCAGTGAAAGTTTGAAAGAAGGCTCAGCTAGTAATTTGTAATCAGGATACTACTGATGATGATGATGATGATGATCATAATAATAATAATAATAATAATAATAATAATAATAATAATAATAATAATAATAATAATAATAATAATGATGATGATGATGATGATGATGATGATGATGATGATGATGATGATGATGATGATGATGATGATGATGATAATAATAATAATAATAATAATAATAATAATAATAATAATAATAATAATAATAATAATAATAATAATAATAATAATAATATTAATATTAATAATAATAATAATAATAATAATAATAATAATAATAATAATAATAATAATAATAATAATAATAATAATAATAATAATAATAATAATAATAATAATAATAATAATAATAATAATAATAATAATAATAATAATAATAATAATAATAATAATAATAATAATAATAATAATAATAATAATAATAATAATAATAATAATAATAATAATAATAATAATAATAATAATAATAATAATAATAATAATAATAATAATAATAATAATAATAATAATAATAATAATAATAATAATAATAATAATAATAATAATAATAATAATAATAATAATAATAATAATAATAATATAATCATAACGATAACAACAATCATAGCAGTAATAACAGTAGTTACTAATAATAAAATAAAAATAAAATAATGGTGTAATCAATAATAGCATAAATAATATAATAATATACTAGCAATAATTAAAAGTAACAACAAAATACAACTGTAACAAGAAACGATCAAATGCCAATAAAACATTACGTGCCTTTTTGTTTGCATGAATTTTGTTACGGCAATTTACAATCTGTAATCCGTAAGGTTAAGCAATAGCAGCAAGCACAGGAGTGGGTTTATTCTCTGGAAAATATAGTCCTGTAGGTAAAGTGCAAAAACATTCTAAGACCTTTTCGATTGTTTATACCTACCATTATGTTCTATTACCACGGACTACACAGGCTAGTTCAAGCCTGGCAATTACCTCTCTTAGCTGAAAAGCAGGTTTGCCCTCACTAAGGGCGTCCACCTCATAGGAATTGCGCCGTTGCATTCTACAACTGCTTTAACGCACTTACAGAGTTTACTTTCAAAGCCGGATGAGTTGGGCCACCTGGTATATACTTATAATGCCCGTGTTATAGCTGCAGGGAACATTTGGTTTTGTTTCTGAGTTATGCCTGCTTTGTTTTTGTTTGTCTCACATTGCATGTATGTCTTTTTATGTTCATTGTTGAAATCGAACGTTTATGCACATGGTAGTTTACTGTACATTTGATATGCTCACGGGCCTCTATGGCTGTTAGTAATTCGCTGAACGCAATCTGATCGAATCTTTACACTATTTCTGCTCTAGAGGGAGCAATTTTGAAAAGTGCTCAATATTTGTCTTTTCCTACCCCTTATTAGTTTCAGCAAAAGTATAAAAAAAGAAAAAACTTCATAGCACAAAATATGTATGTGACAGCATTGTTTGCCCTTTTGGAGTGTGCATTGCATGAAAACTTCGTCTTTTAAAATCTTTTTAACAAACCAAATTGGAGAGAAGAAAAAAGGTAAAACATCTGAAACTTTAAAATGACAATTATTTCAAAAAGATTACATTTTGCTTTATTGTATATAAAGGGAAACAACCAAAATATAAGGAGGAAAATGAATTTTGAAATGACAGCCTTTTAATATTTTAGAGAGGACGCAATCTAAAGTAGTCTTCCCGATATGTTCGCTAAATTTCACTCCTGCGTTCCCTAAGCACTCTAATAAGCATGGTCTTGTATTGTATCTACAACTGTTCTAAATATCAGGTACTTCCAGAAAAGCACTATTCCACCAAACATCACTTTAAAATACTACTTTACATAAAAATGCCAGACTTCTTTCCCAATATTAGCCACCATACAATACCGTTGTATAGACGATCGCATGCATTAGTTGCGAATGAACACCTTTACAAGGCTAGTAAACGGAATGAAGTCCTTCACTGTTTCCCCAAACCGCTGATAGATTTGTGGATTTTGAATCCAGCCACAGCTTCGTTCCACGCAAGACAAATGAGAGATGGTATTAGCGCGAGCTAAATGAGAGAACAAAAGAGAAGCGGTCCCTGCCGTTTTGAATGATCAAGAGATAAATGAACGGTCTCTTGACGTCATTTTCCCCAGCTGCAAAGCCCAGGATGTTGGAAAAGCCTGGAGATGTTCGTCAAGGCAATTTGTGAACTCTCTTAGATAGCAAAACCCCTAGAAGTAGCGCTTATAGACTGAGCTACACTTTTAAAGCATAAATTTCCCAAAATTTGAGACAAGACTTCATAACGCCTACCCTAAAATAGTCAATCAAATCAAGTAGGAACTTTCAGGAACGCAGTTTGATAAAACGTACTGCAGCAATGAAATACTCACTTGAAATTCTGTAAGCTATTCCACTATATGAGGGTAAATAAGTGCAAATACTTTCTCCCTTAGCTCTGAACATTGTGCTGGCTAATTCGCCTCTCCTACCGTCCTTTGTTCAGGATACAGCGGGACTGCAGATGCAGATGTGTTTCCCTTTACAACCATAAGTTCTTCAAGCTTATAACCTAGGCCTGGGTGACTCGCGGGATACCTTGAGCGACCTTGATTTTTTACCTCCTAAGCATACAGTTATCAGTCCAAGGCTATATGCAGATTGCGCTCTATGAATACCAGTTGCCCAGCCCCGTTATATCCCATTGCTACCCTAACTAGCAGTGGCAAGAAAAACGCTTTAACTGCGATTATCAAAATGCCTACGGTTATATCATTTCCGTTCTCTTTAACTTGAGTATACCTTAAATTAACAAAATTTTCTTAAAATAGATACATTCTGATGTAGAAAATGATCTGGGACACTTGCAATACCTTGCCCACCTTCTGCAATTTTTTAAATTCTGTGTTTTAATTTTTTGATTAAGGGCACGCAGATAATGGATATTGTCAATCACTGCTTCTATCACTGAACTGCGCAATTGTTTCAAAGTTTCATTGTTGGTCTTTTTGAGAAGCAATGAAATCTGAGGGTGGTCGGAAAGTATCCCCCCGTCAGTATAATGTGAGTCATGTAAAAAGTAATACAGAAATAGTTAAATAATGTTAAATATTATCATTATAAACCTGAAAGGATAAAATACCCAATTTTAAAATAAACTTGTTTTAAAAATTTTGTTAGCAGTGGTGGTCATAAAGTAACCCTCGCTGGTAGTGCAGGTTCTGAAATAAGACTTGACATTACTAACATTAATGGAAGGAAATGAAAAGAAAGCATTATCGAATGGACGGATTATGTAGTGCAGCAGTGAGTAAGGCCAGTGTAGCAAATAGCAATAAACCAAGTTTCGAAGTGCTGCAGAAGTGAGATAGATTGAGCCCCGATATGTAGTGCCAGAAAGACAACTAGAAACGAGAGAAACACAGGACAAGCAGTTACAGAAAGAGGTAAATAATTAAAAATTACATTGTGTCACAATTAAAATATAACGGTTATTTTAAATAGTTCCGAGAATGGGATCATTCCAGAAGTAACCAGTCCTATTGTGCAAAATACGCTTTGTCTTCGGTTCGTGTTTGTCGAATATGGCAACTACCGAAGTTTGCTCCCCGCAGACGAATCAAACGGAGTTCGTTTGACCTTGCCTCTTGTTTACTGGCCTCTCCGCACGATATCCGGAGTTACAGGATGGAGTTCGGACGGCTGACAGGATATTCGCTACCACAAGGCGAAGTTTAGGTGATTGTGGAACAAATTCATAATCAAGCTTCATGGGCTAGCAGGAACATTACTGCCTACCTATAGTATTGCATACCACCCTAACATCGGAAATACATGCTTTGACTCTATATGTTTTTAAAAAAACAACTTTAGTTCCTTTACTACCTATACTAAGTAGGGGAAGCATTGCATTCGACTCTGAAAGTCAACATCATGCTTCATCTTAGAAGTGCATCTTAGAACGGAACAAAAGTATACGAAACGTGATATTTAAGTTCAGATCTTCCAAGGATACAACACGAAGATTTTTAACTATATCCCCCCACCAAAATTAGCCTCTACATGGAATGTTTTCCGAAAATCTCAATTTGCTCAAAAAGGTTCCAACGATTTTGATTAAAATGTCACATTTTAAGCTATGTTTATGCCAAATAAAGACTATATCTTGAAAGGGATGGAGTCAGGACTAAAAAATTCAATGCCATAGCCGGGATTTGAACCCGGATCTACCACATCACGCTTCTAAATGGTTAGAACAGCCGTGAAGCGGGAGATCCGTGGTTCAAATCCCGGCTATGGCACTGAATTTTTCAGTCCTGAATCCACCGCTTAAACTTTGCCCACACACGGCTTGTGTGTTTAAAAACACCAGCAGTGAGTTTTTTGGCATAAAAGAAGAACAACTATATCTGTTGAGTGTTTTGAGACAGTGGGAGGAGCAGGTTGCTCGTGCCGCAGGTCACATACGCGTCCTGGGACACTGCAATAGCAAAATGTGCTGTTGCATCATTCGATCTCTTTCACACTTCTGTTGCTTTGTTTACATGTTTATTCTTTATTTATTTGTTTACTTATGCACTTAATTGACATTGCTTCAACAGCTTATTCTCACTCTGAGATAATAGATACGTGTAATATAAGAAAACTAGAGAACATGATCATATTTACTTGGATTACATTACATTTATTACGTTATTAGCTATATATAAACACAGTTGGTGCTACATACGACTCCTCACTAAAAGAACGAAAGAAGAAAATACAAGCAGAAAGATGAAACATTTTCATTGACATAGATATGTAGACTGGCATTTACTCAATCTTAGTATCTTTTAATTTCTGTTTGTTATTCATCTTCCTCATCCTTCGAAGACGACGAAGAAGTCATTAATCTTATAAAATCCACGAACAGTTTTGTTTTCATCGCATTTCGTCTTTGTTGTTGTATAGTTCTGAATATCTAGTTTAACGGTTCACTTATGGGTACGCCAATTGCAACCACAGTATGTGCAATCGGCGAGTCACACCGTTCCCTCCTTTAAGATATTTTAAATAATGTGTGCTGTCTGCTTATGTAATGGTTTCCTACGTTCTAAAGGCTAGGAATTTGCTTTATAAGTAGCAGGTTGATTACCTGTTTCCAACGACCGCCATATATTTGTACAGGTTTAAGAGCTTTGTGCAATCTCTGTTGTGTGTACCACTACTCGTGTCTGAATGACTGCATAAACCTTGCAATTTTGCCTGTGTTGTTTTAGTTTCTATACACGCGCCGGCCACGTGGTGTCCCCATCTCCCGTTCCACTGTCTCAGAAGACTCTGAACAAAGTATGTAACTTGAATTTTATAGAAATAACCTCTGCAGTCCTCTTTATTCTGTCTGAACCACTGTTTTACAATTGGTAAACTGTAGGAGATGGACAAAGCGTTATTGCATAAATAATGTAGATCTCGACCTTTGTAAAATAAATGTTGTGTGACTTTAAGCATTTGCGGCATATTGTTTGTTAATAATTTGCTTGTTGAGGTACTTTATACTCATCTCAACCGCAAAACACTGTTCTATTTCCTTTCTTCCTTTCGTCCTTCCTTCCTTGCTTATTTCTTTCCTTCCTTATTTCGCTCTTTGTTTCTCTTTTTCATGTTCGTGCAAAGAGAACAGAGGTTCAAAGGCATCACATAGCAACCATTTTCGCCAAAAAAAAAAGGTATTTTTCTTATACCTACATCGAAATGAATACGAACCCTAATGACGTAGTTGTCGACGTGCCCTTAAACGCTACACACTCACTCACTCAAAATGAGTAATGAAGGTATATGTGTATCAATAAGAGGTAGAATAAAGAATAAGCATTTGTAAGGATGGTCCGCTGAAGCTTGAGTAGAGGAAGTCAAATGAATGCAACATAGCATTTTTTTTTGCGCCTAGTGCAGTTTATTGTCCCTATGCACGGAAAATACATATTATTAATTTTCCTTATTTATGTAGAAGCTACATTTCGTAGTTGGCTCTCCATCGCTCTCCAGTTCTTCCTAAAGTGCAGAATATACAATGAGACAAACAGTAGAGAAGAGTTCGTTAAATTACTGCAAGCAGAGGCAGTTAAGTATGAAGCATATCTGTAATGTAACCCCTTGCGCAACAGCCCTTCGTGGGCCAAGGCTTACCGCCCGGTTGCTGTGTCCCCCAACTCTGCCCACTAAGGGCTTGGGAGTGAGGTGCAAAACTGGAGGGTGTGACGTGGTTAGCATCTCAGCCCTCCCGGTCGGTTATGCGGCCTTCGCGACCAAGTGGTGCCTCACTTGGCCCCTGAAGGATCTAACGAATTTGAGTGCAAACCCTGCCAGACCTCCCAGTGGAAAAATCCCCACGCGGTTACCGGGAATCGAAACCGGGTCCTCCGCGCCTGAGGCGGGTCTGTGATGCAGTATCACAGTTTAATACACGTAGTGCTATATCCCTAAAGGTAAAGACTAACTGATTACTACTAAGTTTGATCACGTGAAGGCCTTTGAAACAAAATTGCGACTATGGGAATCACAAATAGAAAACAATTTTGTGCATTTGCCAACGCTACAAAACTGTAATAAACCAAATATCTCAAAAGTAAGCAAAAATTATATCAGAATTAAGAATTGAATTGCGCATTAGATTTTAAGACTACAGGGAGAATGTTGTAAGTTTCAGTCTGTTTTCTGCTCCTTTCTGCATTTACAGAGACGGGTATCTGAGGATCTGCAAAAGGAGGGCGTTGATTTTCAACGTGCCTCTGACCTAAAGAATAAGTTTGACAATATCCCTTTACTGCAGTTCTATCGCGACTACTTTCCCAGAGAAAAATATCCGGGCATAAATAGACATGCACTTCGTTTCACATCACTTTTCGGTAGCACATACATATGCGAACAAGTGTCCTCCAGGATGAAACATGTGAAGTGCGCAACGAGAACGCGAATCACCGACAGTCATCTGAAGAGTTCGCTTCGAGTTGCTACATCAATCAAACCAGATATTGGTTCGTGAGAAGCAGTGTCAGGTGTTGCATGGACAGCTAAACTGTCAATTCAATTATTTTAATAAATAATTTACATTTTAAGCTAAAGTTTGTATTAAACATACAAGGGCTAATTACACCTTGTTTATAATTTATGCTGTACAATTTAGATTTTAGAATTAGGCTACATATACCTACATATACCAGCGGACCCGACAGACGATGTCCTGTTCAAACGTTGTACATCCAAAGGTTATAAAATTTTAAAAATTAAACTATAAATTGTTTGGACTGTTTTGATGAATAAATGTGCAACAAAATAGTTTTTAGAATGCCTGAGGCCACTACGCGTACAGTTATCCAACTCGACCTATCAATTGCGTGTTATTGTATCCTTTTACTACAAAATTAAACTTGTCAATTACGAACTTAAAGCTGTTTTAAATAGCAGCAGGAAAGAAAAAAACGCAAATCATTTTCATGACAGGTATAGTTTTTAAATATTTAAATATATTTTTAATCTTAATAGAGTAAAACCTGCTTTCAAGGACCTCTGTTAAGCGTAAATCCAACCCTTGAACATACAACATATAATTGGCCGTCCGAAAAGCACCTTTTTCTACAAATTGAGATTGTTTGACCTTGTGACTTATTACTAGTCATTGCGAATGCTAAGCGAATTGGTAATTGGAAACGTTTGAATAGAATGGACAAGTCTGAAGGGATCATTGGGATACATGGTAGAACAACTCCACCTTGAAATTTGCCGTTTAAAATTGTAGCTTCAAGAACATTGCCCGTGACTTTTTATGACCACTCACGTGCCATTGCATAGCTTTAGTGATTTCAAATTTCGAAGCAAAATGGTGGGTGAACCAAACTTCAATCGTTAAGTTATGTGGAGACATTCCAGGCGAATCCAGTGAATTAAAAAATTCAACAGAATAGTTGACAATTTCCTCAGAATCGACAACAGTGTCGATGGATTTGAGTGATATTTCATTGCCAGGCAACGACTGTTGTACTTTAAAATTAATTGCGTCGCCATCTATGTTTTCTTTTCTTTCTTTCTTTTTTTTTTTTTTTTTTTTTTTTTTTTTTTTTTTTTTTTTTTTTTTTGCGGCCAACATAACTCGCTCACGTAGCCACGCATTATTAGTGTAATTAGCTTGTAAATTTGAAAATATAATTTCACTCAAAGCATTGGTATCCACCATGTTGCAAAAATTGTCTGGAAGTTGCATTGGATTTAAATGCAATTTAAATTTTCCTTTGACAATGTTGAGCAATTGTCCGGAGAATGTCAATGCCAATGGATCATTTAGAACTTGAAGACGCATATTTATGGAAGGTATAATTTACAGACACTTCGCTATGGTTATGGTTCTTTCAAACATGCGCTAATTTCGTGCGCATGTGTAGCATACGGAATGCCCGGCAATGTCTGTCTGAAATCACCGGACAGCAGCAGTAGATCACTACCGAGAAGCCTGGTATTATTATTGAGATTTTTCAGCGTTTTATCGAGAGATTTAGGTGAATGTTTGTGGGCCATAGTGCATTCGTCCCAGATAATAATTTTACATTTTTCAAAATTTCAGACATGCCTGAATGCTTCTTTATATTACATTTGTGGATTTGTGCGAATGCTCAATGGCAACTTGAGTGCTGAATGCGCAATCTGCCCACCATAAAGCAAGATCCCTGCAATGCACGATGAAGCAATTGCCAACGCAATATTACTATGTGACCTAATGCGCGCAAGTATAAATGGGTTGAGGAATGTTTTGTCGGTGCAACCTGGTACACCCAAAAGAAAGAATCGGCTTGTTGTGTTGCAATTGACAAATTAATTTGATTAGATATATTCTTTTGTTCAGCCGTGAGCAGTTGCTCATTATTAGCAACAAAAGTAACCAAAGATGTATCGAACTGTTTTTGGCGCTGACATCACTCTTAATGATTTATGCTGCTGAACAGTAGGCAATGCCATGCCGAAACGAATGAGTGCTATATTCGAAATGAGAATACAAATATCCTCAATCCTTATTAACGCCTCGTTATATATTTCTGGCAATGTATGATCCGTTATAAGCTATTTTCTGTGGATTAATGCAGTATCAACATTTCATTGTAAAAGAAAAAAATTCAATCATCACTCATAATGCGAATTGCGCTTCTATTTTGCGTTAGAGTTCGCCATTCTGCAAGGACTGTAGCGGGAAGATGGCCATGTTTGTTGTAGTTACGCGATTATATTATTGGATAAGAAAGCGTACTACAACGGCTCTAGCACAATTTACACAATGTATATTTTTAATTAAAGCATTGGAATTCATGAAATATCATGTAAAAAACTCACTTCTATACTGCACCTTACACATTTGCACAATGTATACGTTTTAATTACACTTTAACACCTTACTTCGATAGATATTAATATAATACATTTGTAAGTTAAGCAGATTGTAATAGGTTATAGATTATTGGAGTTCTGTGCCACCATGGACCCGCGGTTAGTAGTTATTGTCAATCACTGTTTCTACTACTGAATTACGTAATTGTTTCAAATTTTTCATTGTTGGTCTTTTTGAGAGACAACGAAATATCAAGGTGGTCATAAAGAACTGCCCCGTCGGTACAATGTGATCCATGTAAAAATGTAGCAGGAACATAGCCTCAAGCAGTATATATACATATGTATGAGAATTCAACCATTTTCGTGTCATTAACTTTAACATTGGATAAAAAAGGATAAATATTGCGAGTTCGCTATTGTATTCATTACGTTGATTAAAATTTATTGTATTGATGATCGCGATAGAAATGACAAACGGACCAAGGTTCTCTTACGGGTATCTCGGAGAAATTCTCAGGTTAGCGGATTTTTTTATTACTCTAAAAAACATCGCATATAGAGGAGACGGGCCAAAGTTAAGAAGGCAGAACAGTTGCTAAGAGCCAACTCTCTTCTTTACCTGATTACTCTCCCGCTATGTAGGACTTACAGCCCCTAGGACTTACAAGGCAGTGCCTAGGGTCAGAAACCTGTCGGGGAGCACAGGAATCTATGGACCGGACAGAGTGAAGACCTGGAAGCAGGTGGTCAACCAAGAACCAGGTATGATAGTGAGGAAGAGAATCAGATGAAATGCAGGCGAAATCGATGATTGGAAAGGTGATAATGGAGCAATTGGTGAATTGAGTGGCGGGGGAAACCGGAGAACCTGGAGAAAACCCACCCTGATGCCGTTTCGTCCACATACGGGTCCCTGGGATCGAAACCGGGCCACCTAGCTGGTAGGCGAACGCTCTAACCACTTGGCCAGACAGTATAGGGGAAGT
The DNA here is from genome assembly GCA_030765045.1 of Tenodera sinensis. Taxonomy (NCBI): domain Eukaryota; kingdom Metazoa; phylum Arthropoda; class Insecta; order Mantodea; family Mantidae; genus Tenodera; species Tenodera sinensis. The sequence goes on from JAUKNM010000096.1 coordinate 85,535, forward strand.
CGCCGCTATAATGGCACGTAACAATGAACGAATGAGCATAGACGGAGTTATTATTGATGCAACTGCGACACAACAGTGATAACAACAGTAAACCACCCATCTTAAGTACTCAAGTTCGTATCGCTTTTTCAAGTTATTAAATAACAACTACAGTTTAATTAGTTCGGTATGTATTAGTTCCTCTTTCTCCCGAGTTCTCATGCAGCCAAACCCAGTTATACCTACACATTATTCCTTGAGGTACCGATCAAAGACGAAGACGAAGACGTCCACAGAGTTAGTCAGAGCATGTAGTATTAACGTGATTAGTGATGATGTCGAGGGGACTGCCTCAAAAGGTAAAAAAGGAATAGTTAAACAATGTTAAACATTACCTTTATAAACATGACAAGATATAATACATAATGTTAAAATAAATTTGCGTATGTCATTTCCAGTGCTCGCCGCATGGTCCAGTTTGAACTTTGGGGGAATCTGTTCCCATCAATGTACATATTACCTAGAGGGACAGAGCAGGCGGTGTCCGTTATCTTCAGTGTCAGAATCGCATAAAGAATGACAATGTAACGAGGCTATCTACGTCTTTTACCCATGTTGGATCTTAGGAGTACAATACATCACATGATGGATGTTCGTCTACAAATTAGTTTTAACATGTGTGAAAGTCGAAATTGGAAACATGGTGTAATCATGTCTAGCGTGCGGAACTTTTGAGCCATTCCGTATATAAGAAAGGAAGCTTGCAGTGTCGGAGTCAATATTAACCTTCCCGTTTAGAAACACGAATACAGCGAAATAATGAAATAAGCAGCCTCTCGAGTCTCTCAGCGTCGGGAAAAGTGACAGTGAAGTAGTGGTCTCAGGTGCTATCGAATTTTCGTCATCCCGGAAGGTAGTGGAAAGTGTCCTATTCAAATCCCCCATCCACTCACTGCGCTGCAGGTCTAATGATGTCCGTCCCATCACACGGTGTCACCTTTTGGAACACGCAGGCAGCTATTATATGACCCGGATCCGTAAGTCCGGCCCGCCGGTCGGCCGACCGGCCAGCCCTACTGATTAAAACATGGACGTACGCTACGTGAGTGAGATATACCCGTCGTGTAAGTAATGAGCGCTTGTATCCGTTTTGTAATTACTGGCCGTGAGAGTTATTCCTCTAGTGCTTAATGACCTGAGATAGCTCTACTGCCCCAAGTTCGATGCGAGAAAACAATGCTACCTGCACCATAACCCTAAACATTTCAGGATATGATGCGCATATTTCTCGTGCAATGTAGGGACGTGAATGCCGTAGTTTGCAATTATGGTAACTCCTTCACCCAGCGGCGGTTTAGCACAAAATTGGATTAAGCTCTATGCCTCAACGACCATGTAGCCAAAGAGCAGGTATTTCAGTTTTCATTAAAATACGCCATAGGAAGGTATTGATTTTGTAGTACTCAGGCTAATCGCTGCAATTTACAACCCTTAAATATCCAGATAACTCACGGGGCTAAACTGCAATCCTGTCCTTCGTAGTAGTATACAATTTACAACTGTACAAAAAGCAAACTTCTTTAGGGTGGTGCGACAAATAAATATATAATTTAGAGAAAGCGTTATATCCATATTATAACTGTAGAGAGAAGGAAAATGGTACATTATTGTCTGCGATAAACGAATCTGGAATTTGAGGAAATTATTGTTTTCATGTTATAGCTGTGGGAAGAAGGAAACTCACGCTTCACTGCTGAGAGCGACCAATATATCTGGAATTAGAGAAAAATCCTATATACCAAGTGACCCATGTCATCTGGCATTGGGGTATGTAGATATGCCTTCGCGCACTAAAACAATTGCGGAAATTCTAGTCACGGAGATGGCAGTGGCGTAAGCGAACTTCTTTCTAGTTATCGGTGATGACGAGAGAGTCTTGAACTGGTGTGTAGTCCGTGACAATAGACGACAGCACTATAAAAAATCGAAAAGCTCTTTAGAATGTTTTACACTTTACTTAGAGAGTACTTACTTTCCAGGACATAAGCTCACTCACGTACGTGCTAATATTGTCATACACGACGGATTACAGATTGTAAAGTACCGTAAAAAAAATCCATCCAGCATGAGGGCACGTAATATTTCATTGGCATTATTATTATTATTATTATTATTATTATTATTATTATTATTATTATTATTATTATTATTATTATTATTATTATTATTATTATTATTATTATTATTATTATTATTATTATTATTATTATTATTATTATTATTATTATTATTATTATTATTATTATTATTATTATTATTATTATTATTATTATTATTATTATTATTATTATTATTATTATTATTATTATTATTATTATTATTATTATTATTATTATTATTATTATTATTATTATTATTATTATTATTATTATTATTATTATTATTATTATTATTATTATTATTATTATTATTATTATTATTATTATTATTATTATTATTATTATTATTATTATTATTATTATTATTATTATTATTATTATTATTATTATTATTATTATTATTATTATTATTATTATTATTATTATTATTATTATTATTATTATTATTATTATTATTATTATTATTATTATTATTATTATTATTATTATTATTATTATTATTATCTATTGTTATTGTTGTTGTTTTCGTTTCTCCTTTCCATGGCAAGCCCTTGTTACCTCGATGGAAACACTAATACATTTTCACAACATATAACGATGAAATATTTGATGACATTCAGTCACGAATGCGAAAAATCTGGAAACTGTCCATCAGCACATCGAAATTCAAAGAGTCCCTATTCAACGAAATACGTAAAACTGGTTTATTTTAACTTTAACTTGTCTTCATTATTTGCTGTAATAGTGCTTTCAGCTTTTCATACTATGCATGGTCATAAATGTTTCCATTAAGGCACACGTCACAATGGAACTCTGTACATTAACCACAACCTCATATTCATAAGAATAGCAAAACTTTCAGAAGGAATTTGTGTGGGACATTCCCGTACAATTGCGATCTCAGTATGCTTACAATGACTCTTTATACATATCAAGTTAGGTCTCATAGATGTAGATATAGGTGTGTGTGTGTGTGTGTGTGTGTGTGTGTGTGTGTGTGTGTGTGTGTGTGTGTGTGTGTGTGTGTGTGTGTGTGTGTGTCCAAATGTTATGTCTCCGTTGTGCATTACTGTAAATTTCGTTTGAAATTCATCGTTAAAATTTAATCGAGTGGCAGTACCGCAATATGCAATATGAATAATCGATATCTGGGGTGCTTCTGTCAGCATTTTAGTTTATTTCATCAGATGAGATGCACATTGCCGTTCACAGTCTGGAAAGTGCCTTTCTCGATTCAAGAAAGAACGCGAAATCTGGAAGAATATTCTCTGAGCCAATCGAACTGTTAGTAAAAGTTGGTGGTCAAGACATTCCCCGAGTGTCACGTCTGAGGATATTTGGAGAGCAAGCTCTATCAAACAAATTCACATCAATTACAGCAGCCGTGAAGTTGCTCCCAAATCTGAATATAGTTTCACGTGCACAGCTGTTTATTGAGCCTGCAAGGGGCCATTTTCAACATCTTCAGCGAATGTTGAATACATTTCGGCAATTCGTTTGTCATTCGTTTGTATTTAATCTTACCGTAATAGGGCCACTTTTATATGCACGATCCGTTATAAGCTATTCTCTGTGGTTTAATGCAGTATTAATGGAAGTGATAGTGAAAATGTGAAGTTTATATCTGGTGAAAATACATGTAGTGAAACTGCCCAATCTGACGATATCCCGGTAGGGGAGAAGTGTGTTGCTTCTAGTGATGGTAAACAAGACACCGCTGTTACACATCACGTCGTATCTAAATGGTCTACAGTCGTAAGTAGGAATGAGAGAAAAGCCAGACAACTTAAACAAACAATAGTTGGGAAAAAGGCTATAAATAAAGACTTTGGGTTAAAAACTGTACCAAAGAAAGGTTATTTATTTGTATCAAGACTTGCCCCAGCTACAAAAGCGGAGCAATTAGAGCTTTATGTTAAGGAAAGTTTCCCTGAAGCAACGTGTGAGATTTTAAAATCTAAATATCCAGAGGCATATGCATCCTTTAAAGTTGTTATTAATGATACTAATGTAGAACGGGCAATGGATACTGATTTCTGGCCACAGGGTACATTAGTAACTAAGTTTTTTCAAAATAGATTGCCTCTAGCACAGGGCACTTAGTACATTATGATGTCCCTAATGTTCCTACTACTATAGTGTCATGTAATGGAACTAGTATTTTATTTTGGAATGTTCAATGTTTACTAAATAAAATTGACTATATTTCAATTATTCTCGGTGAGTTAAGAGTTGACGTGTTCTGCGTTGCGGAGCATTGGTTAAAGTATGACGAAATTAATCTTATCAAAATACCTGGCTATTATCTATCCAGTTGTTATTGCAGGT
>JAUKNM010000096.1:95000-100000 GCA_030765045.1 Tenodera sinensis
ATTAGGAATAAGGATTTATATGAGCATCTTCACAAGCTGGCGGATAAAATAAGTAAGATTGCGTGGGAGGAGGAGCGATTACCAGCTAGGCAACAACCTCATAATGTTAATGTAGTTATAGAACCAAGGAGATTAAGATCTCATCAGGTACAAGAGGAAAGAGTAGTAGCATAAGATGAGCTGGTTAATGATCATAGAAATGAAGGAGAGACCGCAGGGAGAGAGAGGAGACGGATCGAGATTGAGGAGAGATCAGCAGGGATAGGAGGGAAGATGAGTACAGATGGAGGAGAAATCAGCAGGGAGAGGTGAGGAGATGGATCGAGATGGAGGAGAGATCAGCAGGGAGAGGAGATGGATCGAGGTATAGGGGTAATCAGCAGGGAGAGGAGATGGATTGAGGTATAGGGGTAATCAGCAGGGAGAGGAGAGGAGATCATTCCAGGTGGAGGAGAGATCAGCGGAGAGAGGAGAGGTGATGGATTGAGATGGAGGAGAAACCAGCAGGGAGGGCAGAGGAGATGGTTCGAGATGGAGGAGAGATTAGCAGGGAGAGGAGAAGAGATCATTCGAGGTGGAGGAGAGATTAGCAGAGAGAGGAGAGGAGATGGGTCGAGAAGGAGGAGAAACCAGCAGGGAGGGCAGAGGAGATGGATCGATATGGAGAAGTAACCAGCAGGGAGAGGAGATGGATCGAGATGGAGGAGATATTAGCAGGGAGAGGAGAGGAGATGGATCGAGGTATAGGGGTAATCAGCAGGGAGAGGAGAAGAGATCATTTGAGGTGGAGGAGAGATCAGCAGAGAGAGGAGAGGAGATGGATCGAGGTATAGGGGTAATCAGCAGGGAGAGGAAAGGAGATCTACATGGAGGAGTAATCAGAAGGGAGAGGAGAGGAGTTGGATTGAGGAGGAGAGATTAGCAGGAAGAGGAAGTATTAAGTGATAAATTATGTGGCGGTGTAGGTGAAGTGAATATTAAGTTGTGGGTAGTAATTTGGGAAGTGATTGAGTGAGAGGTTTAAAATCCCACACGTAGATAATAATTTGGGAATTGTTTGTTTTAATGTTATTAGTGATTTAAGGAGGGAAGAAAAGTGGCATGTTATGAGTTTTAATGGAGAAGTGAAGAAATATGAATTTGAGATAAGGATATAAAGGTGATTCGTATTAAGTGGTGAATTTTGTGATGGATACTAGTACAGTTGGCCGCCGGGCACCGGCGGCCTTTGGTGTTAAGTTAGATATAGTATTAATTATTTATAACCGGATACCGGTTATTTACTGGATACCAGTAAATTTGTTTAAATAGTGATTTATGGAAAATTATTTTATGTAGTTATATAAGTATGTTATAAAAGGGGGGGGGGGATAAAATGGGAAATATTATTTAAATTTTTTTTATATTACTCGGAATATAATATTTTATTTTAAATTTAAAATTTAGTTTATGTTATGTAATTAAAAAGGGAGGATAAAAGTGAGAAAGTTTAATTTATAAAGAATTATTTTGAAATGTTTTGTTTGAAATTGAAGTTTTATATTTTATATTTGCATTTTAAAATTGTGTAGAGATAATTAATTGTATGTATATTATAAAAAGGGGGTTAAAATATGATATTTTATTTGAATTTTGAAATGAGTGAACTTATATATGTGTATATTTAAAAAAGAGGGGAGATAAAAATGTATTTTTTTTATTTGAAATTATTTGTTTGTAGTATTTTATTTTAATTTTTGAAAGTTTGTAAATATTTAATTCTATATTTGGTATAAGTTGTATATATGTATGCATTTGGTAAATTTTGTTGGAATATTATATGTGGTTTTTGAAAAAGAATGTTCTATTTGTTTGATAATTTATGAATATTTTTTTATTGTTATTAAATTAATTTAAAAATTTTAAATGAAATTTATTTGAATTTTGAATTGTAAAATTGAGTAAATAATTTTGGTAAGATTTTATTAGATATTAGGTTGGTATTATAAATTGAAATTTTGTTATATATTGTTTTATATTGAATTAAAATTGTATATAAAATTTTAAATATTGTTGTTGTTGTTTTCTAGTGCCTTGCATCTGGCAATGAAGCCATTAACATTCGTGCTTTCCAATACTTTTGAACTGTAGTTTCTTCTGATCTTAATGCTTTACAGGTCTTCAAGTGGTCTTCGTTCATTTCTGCTGGATCGTTACACAGGACACATATTGGTGAGGCTGAGATACCCATTCTGTAGAGATGACTTGCTAAGCAGTCGTGATTTGTCAATAGTCGGAAGGCTGCAACCGCTGTTTTCCTTGGTCTCTGGGGGATTATATCTGGGTTGGAAAGTAGTGTAATCCATTTTTTATCTTTGGCATTTGTTTCTATTTCTTGAAGGTATGAATGAGAAAATTTTTTAATGATCAAGCGTTTTATTGAGGAATATGAGAAATTGAATTTAGACCTTTGTTTTATTGTTGTGCCTTTCTTTGCAAGTGAGTCTACAACTTCGTTCCCCATGACTCCACAGTGTGCTGGAATCCATTGGAGATGAACAGTCTTATTAACTTTTTGGAGTTGTGTTAACATTTTGTAGCATTCTCTAATTTTTGTTGACTTCTTTGTAGTATTTGAACATATTCCCTGAATTGCAGCTTTAGAATCTGAAAGAATTACTGCCTTGTCTTTGACCAGTGTTATTGCAAAAGTGATGGAAAGAATGGTGGCATCTAGACTTAACTGGTTCCTAGAATATTACAACTTAATTAATAGTTCACAGACCGGCTTCAGACAGAATCATAGTACAAGTGAAAATGTACTCCTACTAAGCCAAGACATCAAGGAAGCTTTCAATAGAAAGGAGGATACCTTAGCAGTATTCATTGATTTTAAATCAGAATATGACTCAGTCTAGAGAAACAAATTAATTGAGAAGTTGCAATCAATAGGTGTGAAAAGTAACATGCTTAAATGGATAACTCAGTTTATTTCACAAAGATTTTGTGCCACAAAATATAATACAGACATTTCCAAATATAAACAAACGCAGCGAGGACTTCCACAAGGTGTTGTTCTGAGCACAACACTCTTTAACATATATATAAATGACCTTCCATCAATAATAAAAACTTTAGAAACCAAAATTGCTTTATTTGCTGACGATGTAGTCATTTGGACTTCAGGCTCTCCAAAAAAACCTGAATTAATTAAAGACAGAATAGAAACAGCCCTAAATTTTAAATATTAAATTATGATATTATTAGAAGAATTTGATATATTCTTAAATGGGAATTATTTTGGTACGTTGAATTGAAGATTTGTTGCTTTATTGATTGTAGGAAATGTTTAATTAAAGTAATATTTGTAAATGTATAATTTATTTAATATTAAACTATATATCTATTTGATTTATTTTGGTATATTGATTGAATTTTGCTATATGAAGTGGAAGTTTTGCTGGTTGTTTTGGTTTGATGAATTAGGAACAAAAGCTAATAAATTAATTATTATTAGTAATTGAAATAATTATTTATGCAAATAGGTTAAGAAATTTAGAAATGTAATTATTTCATTTTGGAATTTTAATTTGAGTTTTTTTATATATAGAATGTATATAATTTTTCTATATATGTATATATTAATTTAATCATTAGTATTGTGATTGTTTTAGGTATTAGAGGAAATGTCGGTATAGATATTAGATGTGATGAATAGATTTTGAGCATGTTTAATTTGTGTGTTGTAATTTTTCTTTCTTTTTTTAATTTTATTGTATATTATATTTTTCTTTTGTAGTATTTAGATTTTAATAACTTGTAGAATATTGTTGTTGTAAATATCTTTGGAACTTAAATAAACGAATGGGGATATGGAATGTAAGCCCTGGCTTAAGTAATAGGGTTTATTATTGCAGGTTTTAATTTATTTATTTATTTATTTATTTATTTATTTATTTATTTATTTATTTATTTATTTATTTATTTATTTATTTATTTATTTATTTATTTATTTATTTATTTATTTATTTATTTATTTATTTATTTATTTATTTATTTATTTATTTATTTATTTATTTATTTATTTATTTATTTATTTATTTATTTATTTATTTATTTATTTATTTATTTATTTATTTATTTATTTATTTATTTATTTATTTATTTATTTATTTATTTATTTATTTATTTATTTATTTATTTATTTATTTATTTATTTATTTATTTATTTATTTATTTATTTATTTATTTATTTATTTATTTATTTATTTATTTATTTATTTATTTATTTATTTATTTATTTATTTATTTATTTATTTATTTATTTATTTATTTATTTATTTATTTATTTATTTATTTATTTATTTATTTATTTATTTATTTATTTATTTATTTATTTATTTATTTATTTATTTATTTAGTTACTTACTTACTTACTTACTTACTTACTTACTTACTTACTTACTTACTTACTTACTTACTTACTTACTTACTTACTTACTTACTTACTTACTTACTTACTTACTTACTTACTTACTTACTTACTTACTTACTTACTTACTTACTTACTTACTTACTTACTTACTTACTTACTTACTTACTTACTTACTTACTTACTTACTTACTTACTTACTTACTTACTTACTTACTTACTTACTTACTTACTTACTTACTTACTTACTTACTTACTTACTTACTTACTTACTTACTTACTTACTTACTTACTTACTTACTTACTTACTTACTTACTTACTTACTTACTTACTTACTTACTTACTTACTTACTTACTTACTTACTTACTTACTTACTTACTTACTTACTTACTTACTTACTTACTTACTTACTTACTTACTTACTTACTTACTTACTTACTTACTTACTTACTTACTTACTTACTTACTTACTTACTTACTTACTTACTTACTTACTTACTTACTTACTTACTTACTTACTTACTTACTTACTTACTTACTTACTTACTTACTTACTTACTTACTTACTTACTTACTTACTTACTTAC
>JAUKNM010000096.1:110000-167500 GCA_030765045.1 Tenodera sinensis
GAAGCTGTCCATTATCTCCATAAATAATCGAAAAAGTTGATTCATCGGAGCACAATTTGTTCCACCAGCGTGCTTGGGACCAATTTTATTGCAATGGACCCGAGCCCATATCACACGATGGTGTTTCTTTCGATTGTTGATGTATGGCTTCCGTTGTGTACAGTATAAGTTTAATTTGCATTTGTGGATGCACCTGCGCCCAGCATTAAATGATAATGGCTTCCTGAAGAATGTGCGGGCCCACGTGGCTATATCCATAATCGTAGCATTCGTATGCGTGATGCAGTGACGTCGCAGGATCCGAAGAGCTCGGGCATTCAGGATAGGTTTCTTACCTTGGGTTTTACGAACTGTGAGTTCACGACTTTCACGGTAGTGCTTGATAATATTATGTACTGTAGATGATAGCTTAAACCTTCTGGCTATGACATGCTGAGATGCGTTGCCTCTCAATTTCTGTATGATTCGAAGACAAAGATCTTCGCTAACTGGCTTGCCTTGACCCATCTTTAAGAATAAGTGACCAGAACGACGACGACGACGACGTTATCTGGCAGGCTGAGAACAGCCCGAGGTGTGTCATGCGTGTACCTGCCCTTTTAAGGGCTTAATCACTTTATAACGGGATGTGGGGTTTTGCAGGGTGGCGGGTGTAAATTGAGGTAGTGGGTTGTAAGGAGGTAGCAAGATTATGCTCCTCAGCGGCTGCTTATTCAGTGTGCAACTTCCGTTGGGCACTGCTCGTGTAGAGGTCCAAATATGGAGGTTCGTTAAATTTTGAATGTTGAATCCAAGCTTATCTTGGAGGACTGAGGTTTTCAGCTTTCGCTGTTGAAGGGGTGTCTCCTTCGTTACCGGGGATGCCCGCAAGCCATGCGGGGAACCCGGTGTCGCACACGCGTGAGTTCTGTAGGGTCATAGTCTCCAAGAGACCTAACCAGGGCACTCCTATGTTGAGGAATTTGGTCGTATAATTTTGTTGCCCGGCGCCTGATTTCGTCCTCCACGTACGGAAGAGATGAGGCTTCGTGCAGTAGTCTCGAAGGGAATCTGCGGCATACAGAATAGATTATCCGAAGTCCTCTATTTTGTACACGCTGCAGACGCAGGAGATGGGAATCTGCGGCCATGCCCCAGATTTTGCAGGCGTATAGGAGGAGTGGGACTATGAGAGCCCGAAAAAGGCGTAGTTTCAGGGGAATTGGCATCCCCGACCGCAGCATGGGGTACAGTGAGGCAGTTGTCCCACCGGCCCGCGCTGACAGGTCGTTGATGTGTTCCCGAAAAGTAAGGCCCTTATCTAGCTTCACTCCCAGGTAGGAGATGGAGTTTACCCATTCGATCCTTCTTCGTAGATAGGTGAATGTGGGGAGGTTGGCGGGGAATCGGCGCTTAGTAAAAAGTATGGCGCGGCTTTTCTCCGGGTTAATGGACAATCGCCAACGCCTGCACCATTCTTGGATGAGGCGGAGGTGTCGCTGTATTGGGAGGAAGGTTCTGTTAGGGTGTCTGTTTGTTGAGTAGAGCAGCACGTCGACAGCATACTAGGCTATGTTTACTCCGCCTCGGATTGGCCTGCGTGTGGATTTATTCCCCGCCACTGAGACCACAAAGGATCTGTGTTTAAGGTATGAATGTAGTAGGTGTATGAGACGTGTGGGTAGCTCCATTTGGATGAGTTTCCGGGGGAGACCGGCATGCCAGGTCGTAGAGAGGGCCTTCTCAACGTCCAGAGAGAGCGCGGCGGTGTAGGCCTTGTCCTGGTATCCCAGGGCGACAGCCTCCACCACGGCAGTAGCTGCTGGGGTGTTGAGTGGCCAGGCCGAAACCCAAACTGATGGGGTGGGATGGCTCGAATGTCCCCTAAGGTTGGGGACAAGCGGGCGAGTATTAGCCTCTCGAATACTTTCGAGAGTACGGCTAGGAGGCTAATGGATCGGTAGTTGGCAGGATGGACCGGGTCTTTCCCTGGCTTCAGTATGCAAATCACCCGGGCCTCTTTCCACTCTCGTGGGAAGTGGCTGAGGGCGAGACACATATTGAAGACCTTAGTCAGGTAGAGCATGGCCTTGAAAGGAAGGTGGCGGAGCATGACAGGTATTATCCCGTCAGGCCCCGCGGCCTTTTTGTGGTTGAGGCGTCGGAGTATGACCTGGACTTCACTGGGTTTCACGATGGGAAGCCGATCGGCCTCCTCAGGAGGACGTTGGAGATATCGACGTACCTCCCGACGGACAAGATCGGAGAAGTCTAGGTCCTGCGGGTTATCTCTCGGCCGCATGGTCCTCTCCAGGTATTCAGCAAACGCGTTTGCTTTGGCTTGCGGTTCGTAGGCCAGGCCTTGTGTGCCATGGATTGGAGAGGTTTGGGACCCACCTCGGGTTCTGAGTCGTCTGGGAATCCGCCACACGTCGCCGTCACCCAGGTTCAGACGAGACATCGTGTCCTCGCACGCGCGCACTCTGTGCTCGCGCAGTCGGAGACGCACCTCGTGGCGTAAACGCCTGAGAAGCGCTAGGTTGTGCGGTGTGCGGTGCCTCTGACAGAGTCTGCGAGCCGCCCAAGAGCGGCGGATGAGCAGTAATAGCTCTAGGGGCAAGACGTCAGGGTGAAGAGGAGCTGGTGTGTGGACAGTGAGGTTGTGGACCGTTCCCTTCACCACAGGGGTGAAGGAAGTGATCGCCACCTCAAGGGTTGGAATGTCGATAATGTTGGGGTTGGCTGGGATGGAGCCATTCAGGCAACTCTTGACACAGTCCCAGTCGACGTTCCGGTGTTGAACCGGGACCTCTTGGCTGGCGACCCGGGTGTTGGTGGTAGCCAACACTGGGTTGTGGTCAGAATGAAGTGCGTTTATGGAGTTGAGTGATACGTGGTATGGGAAATGCTTGATGATCGCGAAGTCTATGACGGATGGCCGACCTAGACTCCGCGGGTAATGGGTGGGTTGCCAGGGGCCCTCAACTCTAAGCTGAGGGACCGCGTCAACCATGTGGACTATGTCGTTGCCTCTTCTGTCCGCGCGGGGGCTGCAATGCCAACGCGGATGCTTAGCATTTAGGTCCCCGGCCAGAATGACATGTGGGTGTAGGGCGAGGATGGAGAGGTAGTCGTTGGCGAGCGAATGTCAACTGCTATTTATACGGAATGTGGTATACTGTCATCATTCTAGATTATTCCTGACCAATCGTAACAGTCCCACTACTAACGGCGCATTCGACTACATCCATTCAACACCAACGTCCTGCCCACAATACACAATGGTTAGGTGCACGTATTATGTTTATTTCAGTTTATAAAGGTATCGTCTTTTTAATATTCGCCAGAGAGGTGTACGACATCAGCCATTTTGTTCATTTGGATATACTTCGCACTGTCCCAACGTTTTTGGAAATGGGTATTGTGTTAGGAATTTGTGTTCAGTAGGTTGGGGGATTGGGTGTTTCCGAAATGCAACCATAGAGATTAAGTCAGTGTGACTGGTTTTGTTTTGTCCTTGGCAGGAATCGGAATAAATAAGCTATTTTTTACATTCCAGATGAAGTTGTTTAAATTAATTGTAAACACAAGATCCTATTCATTAGTCCTTCTTAAGGCTTGTCTTTTGTGCTACATGAAACAGTATGTTTGTTTGTAATCACAGCAGTGAACATTAAGTTCTACCTCCTGAAGCCGAAATTGTGAACGCCATAATTACGGACATAATACTGCGTCACATGGCACAATTAAATAATCAGGAAATGTTAAAGTCGTTACATGTATAAATCTACAGAATTAGCAAGGAGTAGTTACGGTTAAAGTTGTTAGAAGGGACACGTAATGTTGCAGGCAAGTCATTAGTGGTAAATTGCAAGTAGTCAGCCTGATACATAGGTATACCGGCTTTCCTGGAAATCGCTCAGCGCAGGTGTTGAGTAGGTAAACAAGGGATGGCCGCGGAGACTTCTTCGAAACCCGTCTTAGGGACATTAAGAGCTCAAGAGCGTTGAGAGCGTCATGACGCGGAGTTTTCGCGCCATGAAGTTGGAGGGGTTTTTGAGGAGAAGAGAGGTGACTTCTGACTGGGAGCGCACGGAGCAGGCAGTTGCCCTCCAGAACCCGACGGGGCAGTACAGTTGCCCTCCAGAACCCGACAGGTTAGTACACGTGTCGCCCAGACCGCCGAGGGAGCATTTCATTCACGGGACTTGTATTCCGGATCCTCAAGTGTGAGGACACATTATAGTTAATATTAACAATCTTCGGTCTTAGTTAAGACATGGTAACGACTCAACGTATTTAATAACGATCGGCAAATCTCACGCTTTCTTATTTTGGTGAGAATAAAAGTGTTTCAACGAAGTTCTGGTTTTATTCGCAAACACTCACGCATACCCTGAGGTTAAGATCACATGCCAGAGCAGCCGGAGCAGAAGACACCAGAGAGCAGCATTCGGCGTAGGATAACGGAAGGAGGAGTGACGAGTCCGCATCACTCCATAGGTGTCTTTTATAGAAGGCAATGGAGCTACTGACTACTGGAGTTGGCAAGCGTTGTTGTAAGTCGAATTTTATGGCTTTCCTTGTTGGATCATTTCTTAAAAGTGACTTGTCAAGTCAACCTTTTCTTGGTGCAGTTCTTATTCTCAAAATAAAGTATCTTTCACCTTCAGGGATCTCTTTCTTCAGGTGAAGTCTATTTTTTTCCCCTGGATCATGGAAAATGGTTCCATAATCCTCTTACCAACATGTTGTCCAGGAATAGCATTTAAGTATTCTACATAATATAAGTAGTTAAGGTGATACGAGATGGTAAATGATTTCTCTGTGTCTTTACTGAAATAATATATAGAGTTACGTTAATTTATTTTTTCACGTGTGTTGTTGACAAGCAAAAGTTAGTTGTTTTGCATTACTCGATCCTCACAAATATTAGTGCAATGAAAATATATACTCGGTCACCAGATAGGTGTAGTGTCAAGTTGGCTAGATCATTTAAATATTAACGCACAACAACTTAAATCGGCTCTATTATTGACTTAACCAATTTTGCACAGCTTGTTCGATGGTGTAAAGTAAGTTGTCAAAAGTGAGGGAGTTAACCGTCTTTGCACAAACACACAATTGATGACTTTATCAGATACCTTCTTTTGCACACTCATGTTACTTGGCTATTATAAGTGATATGACTTAACCGATTAAACAGATGGGTAGGCCACACCAACTTATATCATAGGCAGTGGAGAACTCTTCGATATTTTTTCCTCTGTAGGGGAATGATGGCCATGTTTGTTGTGGTTACGTTATTATATTGCTGTATAAGAAAACGTAATAAAAAAGGGTAGGAGGGTGGGTGGGTGGGTGGGTTCCAGGCGGACCTTCAATGCACAGCATGACATTAGTCCTGTAATTACTTCATCCGCTTCCTAGAAGTCGCCATTGCGCATGATCTATAGGGGGAAAATAGCCATGTTTGATGTAGTTACGTGATTATATTAATGTATAAGCAAACGTACTAACAGGGTGAGGGGGTGGGTGGGTTCCAGGCTGCACCTACATTGCGCAACATCACAACACTCCTAAGTAGTTCCTTCTTTCTCTTCCTAGATATGGCCACTGTGCATGCTCTGTAGGGGGAAGATAGCCAGGTTTATTGTGGTTAGGTGATTATATTACTGTATAAGAAAACATAATAAAGAGTTGGGGGAGGGTCGGTTCCAAGCTTTACCTTACATCACAGCACTCCTAAGTAATTACTTTATTCTCTTCTTAGGAGTGGCCATTGCGCATATTCTGTAGGGGAAGATGGCCATGTTTGCTGTAGTTACTTGATTATATTGCTGTATAACAGAACGTGCTTACTAAAAATGTGGAAGGGTGAGTGGGTGGTTTCCAGCTTGCACCGGCAATGCGCATAACAACAGCCCTAAGTAGTTACTTCATTCTCTTCTTAGTAGTCGCCATTGCGCATGCTCTATAGGGGGAAGATGGCCATGTTTGTTGTAGTTAAGTGATTGTATTACTGTATAAGAAAACGTAATAAAAAGGCTGGGAGTTATTGTTGTTGTAGTGTTTAACGCCCGCTTTTACTACTACGGCACCACAGGCGGTGACACTAATGATACATGGAATGAAGATGGAGCACCGGTGGAATGAGATGGCGGGGGAAACCGGAGCACCCGGAGAAAACCCGCCCTGACGCCGCTTCGTCCACCACGAATACCACATGCGGGTCCCTGGGATCGAACCCGGGCCGCCTAGGTGATAGGCGAGCGCGCTAACCGCTCGGCCACGGCGCCGCCCAGGCTGGGAGTGTGGGTGGGTGAGTTCCAGAGTGTACCTACAATGTACATCACAACACTCCTAAGTAATTACTTCATTGTCATTAATCTGAACAACGTACTTTAGCTTATTTTATAAACAGTGAAGCATATAATGAACGCATGCTGAAGTGATTTTTTAAGATCAGTAGGTGATAATTTAGCTCAAGGGAGCCAGTCCAGAGGTGGTTATTCTTTACTTGGACGGCAAATGCTGCATTATACAGAAAAAACCATTTACTGATATACATTTTTCATTTATCTCCTTTGCTTTTGTAATAGTTACTATCATTGGTTATATAAAGCTTCAATGGTTTTTTGCTCTATAGCACAATTCGCACAATGTATATTTGTTAATTACGGCTTAAAATTGTACTTAAATAAATAACACTTTTAATTTTTGCTCAATAAGCACGCACTTTTAATGTAATATTAATGCTAAGCTGCAATAAAAATGTCCTATAATCCTATTGCGGAACAAAATACCAGAAAGTCTAAAACGCGATCGCAGCTCTGCTTGAGGGGATCAATAAAATTGTGAATCTAAACTATCCAAAGATCAACATCAGGTAAATTAATCAATTAAAAAGAACATGCTTTATTGGGTAAAATTGTGAATCTAAACCATTCTAGAATAACGTTTATCACACACATCGGCCCAGCTGTTTAGGAACAGTTCAGTCACATACACACGGACAGGAGAAATACCTATGTATATAAAGATAGAGGAATTAGTTAGAAACACAAGCAAACAACATTTATGAACATTCAATGTGGATAAAGTATTTGGTGGTAATCCTGGCGCTTTTATTTCGCCCAACTTGAATTAGCAGGATTATTATAATCCTGACCCTAGTGTCACTTTTTGTGCGAAATTTGAACAGGGTGGATTGTCACCAACTGCTTCATCCAGAGATATTTATTTTACATATACATAGGGGAGGAAAGGGACTACTTAAATGTACTGATGAGTACAAAGAACAACATGACGATAAGGCCTATGGAATATTTAATTCTACAAAAAATATGTTGATAAGCTACCTTTAGATAGTTAACAAAAACCATATTTATTTCTACAGAGAAGAACATGACGATAAGCTTTAATGGAATATTTAAAACCAACTATAGTTCACTTTTACATTGATGATGCTGGTTTTTGTTATAAGTGGGACTAGAATTATATGTTCTTATAATCCCTTTAATATGCATGCATTTATGCAGTGAAAACTTCCAAAATATGCACATAAATATGCCCATATAAAACATTCAAACATCATTATTAAGACAAAATAGGAAATCAAGATTTAAGTAAATTTTTAAGAAATCTGAAAATTAAAACACTGCAAAAACCAAACCAATCACTTAACTTGGCCAAATTTATCATTTATATTAAAGGGTCAGAGTATATTTTCCTTGTATAAGAAAAAATAAAAACCGTATGAGTACTCAGATTTAGTTCTCCTCTGTCGTTGTTGTCGTTGTGTTTAACGCCCGCTTTTACTACTACGGCACCGCAGGCGGTGACACTGATGGCACATGGAATGAAGATGAAGCACCGGTGGAATGAGATGGCGGGGGAAACCGGAGCACCCGGAGAAAACCCGCCCTGACGCCGCTTCGTCCACCACGAATACCACATGCGGGTCCCTGGGATCGAACCCGGGCCGCCTAGGTGGTAGGCGAGGGCGCTAACCGCTCGGCCACGGCGCCGCCTTCTCCTCTGTCTCAACTTTTTTATTGCAGTTTACGATCACCAAATGTTTTACATGTTCCATTGTTAGCCACCTCCTGTTGCTCCTTAAGATATCCTTATGGCGGAAAAAGCTTCTCTCCACCTCACAGGATCATAGAGGTGCATACGGAAGAGCTGCTGTTTGATTAACTCTGAGTGACTTTTACTAGACTGTTCGGAACGTTTCCCTGCTTAGATTTCTTCAATCTCACACGAGTGTCAAACAATTCTGGCAAATGACACTTTGTAAGGCTTAACACCCGTCACAATACAGGCTCCCCTGAATTAGAGTTATAGTTCGCCACTGCACTGGCCTAGTTGTTCCGTGTCCACATAATTTCAGTGGACACACTAGACATGAGATCGGACTGTTATAGGGACGGGTGAGAGGGGAAATTCGGAAATATCTTAGAACGGATTCTCTTTGCCTTTTCTCTTTGCCTTCTTGTTGCCATTCTTAAGTTTGGACACATGCTAAGCTTTTGTTGGAGGAAAGAAAGCGCGCCAAGTACCTCGCCCTTCTACAGTTTTCTGTTGCCAATATTGGGAGGCGATGTTCCCGTTACTTCTTCTGTGGAAAGTGTACCTCAAAGGAAGCACTTTAGAAATTGTCTAGTAGCCAGCTACCTCGAGTGTTGTTTTGAAGGTGGACGTGAATAATTAATTATTGTGACGTGATAAGATATAAGTGCTAAATGATGAATCCCCAAAGTGCTTTAGCAGTTGGAGAATGTAATTGCGTAATTGAAGGCTTGTTCACAGTGCCGTTTTCTGCGAGACGTTTTAACCATAAACAAGACATCATTAAACAAGGTAGGGCTACTCCTACTCTCACAAGTTTGGTCAAAGAATCAACAACGGTAGTAAGACGGTACAAACATTGTTGGGACGAGGAGCTTAGTTGGTTCTGTGGATGCTTAAAAACAAACAGGCTTTATTGCTGGCCGTGTCTTTTGTTTTCCTGCGAGAAAAACTCCTGAAGTGGAGACGGGGTACATGACCTGGATAGCTTAAGGACATTGAAACGCAGGCATGAAGTATCATCTGCACACTTAAGAGGTATTGCAGGCTTAATTAAATTTAGAAAAAGCCGCATTGAATTTGTTCTTAGCGAAGCTTATAAAAAGAGCATGGAGCAACACAATGAAAAGGTAAAACACAACAGATAGGTATATAATACGGTATTTAATTGAGCTGTGTGCTATTTGGCCAAACAAGAGCTCGCAGTTCATGGGAGGGATGAGGGACAGCATTCTGAAAACCGAGGAAATTATAAAGAGCTTCTTGCACTATTTAGAAAAAACAATGACACGTTTCGTCATCATTTACAAAATTCAACCGTGTTCTCGGGAGTGTCCAACGATATACCAAATTATATAACAGAGGCCGTGTCACACCTTATTATCACTGAAATGAAAAATAAAGTATGAAAAACCAATTTTGTAACCATCATAATAGATGAAACCACTGATATTTAGAATAAAGAGCGACTCTACCCTGTTTTGAGATGTATTGCCCCAGGGAACGAAATTGTAGAAAGATTTTTAAACTTCTTCGATGTCGCTGAGGATCGTTCGGCTTTAAATGGTGATTCATGGATACTTTGGAGACGTTCTATATGTATATAAAAAATAATTTCGTTATTTCCTTGACAACTTTGTCGCTGGAAGTTTTTACGTGGACTTACAGAACGAGAATTAGCCAGCGACGACATTTTCCACTGTATAAACGACGAATCTTAACACTTTGTTTTAAACTTCATTTTTTTTAAAGAAAAATATGTTTAGACATATTGATAGAATCTAAATACCAACGTGGCCTATAAAAGCAAGCGAATAATCCAAATTTTTTTCATTATAATTATTTCGGTTTAAAACCATGTTTTGACGTTCGGAGCGAGAAAGGTGTTAAAAAATCTGCTTTGAACAAAATTTTAGATTTTATTATTTTAAAACCTATACAGTGATATAAAAGGTTTATCGTGCATACCACAGTATTCTTCGACACATTTCACATATCTTAGTCGCATTTGAAAACACGTACATTTGGCAACGGGGCACTTGATTCTTCCATAAGAATAGCTTGGTCCATAAGAGCCCGTTGTGCCATCATGACCTGAAAATTCCTATAGTACATTCTTTGGTGAAATGAAGGATAATGCAAACGAATGGGATGGTGAAACCCGAATGTGCGCAAAGGGATTTTACATGACGCTGCTTGAGTTTGATTTCAATTCTTATTGAAGGCTTTTGCTTAAAATTTTGCCAAGAGCGACACAAAAGCGACGTTGATTTTCAATATTTTGCAAACGATACCATCTGATGTGAATCTGCACTCACAAAGGATTCAAGAATTCTGTACGTTCACAAGATCTTTGAAAATTGTTTTGAAAGAATGTGGCACGGCACTATGGATAGCAATGCAATATTTCCCTTCAAAAGAGACTGAGAATAGCAAATGTAGATAATGATGACACTGCAGTTTTTTTACTGTGGACTGTACTGTGAGATCCTGGAAATTTTTATTATTGTTTTAAACCAACCATTTTCGGAAATAAGTTCACGCGAATTTCTGCTAGATTTTGAAAATGTGAAGAACTATTCACAGAAGTTTCCAAATCGAGAATTTGAAATATTAACAAGGACATATAATAACTTATTTGACTTCTTGAAACTCAAAACCGAGCTTTCCGTCCTGTATTCGTCTGCAGTGAGTGATAATAATAATAACTGTAATTATACCACACTTCAAAGCACCGGGCTAGATTCGGCTTATCAGGAAACAGAGGTGGTTTTGACCCTTTCTACGACAAGTACTTAGTTGAAAAGAAGCTCTTCAGCTCTTTAACGAATACATAACTACGAGGGACATCTCAAAAGTAAGTTGCACTATTTTTTTTTAAATAACAAAACGTTTAAATGTTTTAAAGGTGTATATTTTGCAAGCTACAATCAGTACCTATTTTACCACATAATTTCCTTGAACCTCAGTACATTTTTGATTCCGTGGTGACAGTTTTTTAATCCAATGTCCAACCACTCTCCCACCAAACTGGATAGCCATCTTTCCATTTCTTGTTTCAGTTCCTTGTCATTTACGAAGCGCCTTCCCCCAAGATGTTGCTGCAGCTCCAGAAAAAAATGGTAATCACTTGGTGTAAGGTCAGTGAATAAGGTGGATAACCGGAAACATCCCATCAAAACTGCTCAAACAGGGATTGTAAGGTCATTGAATAAGGTGGATAACCGGAAACATCCCATCAAAACTGCTCAAACAGGGATTGAGTTTCACTAGCAGCGTGCGGCCGAGCGTTATCATGGAACAGAAAAACCGTTTTGTTCTACTTTCCCCTCCTTTTGTTTTTTATGGCTCTTCTGAGTTTTCTCAGCACCTCACAATAGCCAGCAGCTGTCATCGTGGTTCCACGGGGCAGGTAATCGATTAATAATACTCCCTTCGAATCCCAGAATATCCTTGCCATGACCTTGCCAGCCGATGCAACAACTTTTGCCTTTTTTGGTGTTGCCTCATCCTTTCGTTTCCACACCATACTCTGTCGTTTGGATTCGGGTGTCCAGTGATGGTTCCATGTCTCGTCTCCGGTCACTATTCTGTCAAATAAACCATCTCCCTCATCCTCAAAAAATTGCAAAAATTGCAATGTGGCGTCATCTCTCTGCTCCTTGTGTTGTTCTGAAAGCGCACGAGGAACTCATCTTGCACACAACTTCGAGAAGTGATGCACGGCTTATTTCAATATAAGGAGGAAGTTCAAACAAAACTGCATCAAGTGTAAGGTGCCGATCGATGTTCATGACTACTCGAACCTTGTGAACAATATCCGGAGCTCGAGAAGTGGAGGGTCGGCCACTTCGTTGCTCATCGTGTAATGTTGTTCTCCCTTCAATGAACGATTGGCGTCAACGAGAAACCATTTTTCTTGACATAACGTCTTTTCCTTAAACACTGCACAACTTGCGATGAATTTCAGTCGCACATTTATTTTTTTCCGTCCAAAAACGGATTACAGCGCGAACTTCGCAATCGAGGGTAGGAACAAGTGGAGTCTCCATTGTTACTGCCGTTTTAATGCCCAAACAATAAACTTGGATACATAGGAATTTTAATGTACTGCTACTACTCCCATACCTATATTCCCTGGGACTTTCAGACTTTTCCCGCCTACCGCGCGGATTTCAAAAATATTGCAACTTACTTTTGAGTCGCCCCTCGTATAAACAGAAGAAACCTCACACTTCACCTCTGGGAGCAAGCAGTAGATCTGGAGCTTGAGGAAAATGTTATATACACAACTGTAACAGAAGAGATCTCTCACTTCACTACTGGGAGCGAACACTAGATCTGAAACATTAGGAAAATCTTATATAGACAACTGCAAAGAGAAGAGGCCTTACACTTCAGGGCTGGGAACGAGCAATGAATCTGGAACTTGGGGAAAATCATATATACATAAATGTAAACAGAAGAAACCTCACACTTCACTGCTGCGAGTGAGCATTGAATCTGGAACTTGAGGAACATTTTATATAGATATGTAGCTGTAAAGAGAAGAAACCTCTCCATCGTCACTGCTGAAAACGAGCAGTGGAACTGAAATTTGAGGAAACTCTTATTAGACAACTGGAAAGAGAAGAAACTTCAGGCTTCAATGCTGGTTGTCAGCAGTGGTCCTGGAACCTGAGAAAAATCTTAAGTACTAACTATGAACTGAAAAAACCTCACAATTCTGTTTTGAGCGATCTGTGGAAATCTTGAGGAAATCTTACATACATCTTATATATTTAAATGAGCAATTCTTGAATATATATATTTATTCCGCGAAACTTGGAAACCGCTCTAACGATTTCGATCAAATTTTGTATACAGATAGGGTTTTGCTTTTTAAATTCATCTATATAGGTGTAATTCCCGAAAAAACGCGATTTTACATCAAAAATAACATTTTTTATTCCCGCTGCTACCGAGCAATTCTTGTATATATTCCCGGTATTTCAGAAACGGCTCTAAAGATTTAGTTAACTTTTTGTACACAGGCATATTACATTCACAGTGTTTTCTCTACTCACTCTTCTATAAACAATTCTCCATAAAAAACGTGATTTTGCACCAAAAACATTTTTATCTCCACGTTTAAAATAAGTCATACGATATTCTGTATGTTTGAAATAGAAATGCTATTACATTCACACTGTTTTCTTTTCCCACTTTTAGGAAACACATTCACATCTCTTTCGCTACTCACTCTTCTATAAACAGTTCTCCATAAAAACGTGATTTTGCACCAAAAACATTTTTATCCCCACTTTTAAAATAAGCCATACGATGTTCTGTATGTTTGAAATAGAAATGCTATTACATTCACACTGTTCTCTCCTCTCACTTTTAGGTAACACATTCACATTCTTTCTCTACTTACTCTTCTACAAATAAGTCATACAATTTTCTGTATCTTTGAAATAGAGATGCTGCATATTACATTCCCAGTGGTTTCTCTACTCACTCTTAGGTAAAACATTCACATTTCTTTCTCTACTTACTCTTCTATAAGCAATTTTCCATAAAAAAGTGATTTGACAGAAAAAAAATTATCCCCACTTTTAAAATAAGTGATACCATATTCTGTATCATTGAAATAGAAATGCTATTACATTCACACTGTTTTTTCCTCTCACTTTTGGGTAACACATTCACATCTCTTTCTATACTCGCTCTTCTACAAATAAGTTACACAATTTCCTGTATGTTTGAACTAAAAATGCTACATATCATATTCATACTGTTTTCTCTACTCACTTTTAGGTATCACATTCACAACTCTCTCCACTCATTCATGCATGTTTGAAATAGAAATGCTACGTGTTACATTCACACTGTTTTCTCTGCTTGCTTTTGGGTAACACATTCATAACTGTTTCTCTACTCTCTCTTCTAGAAATAAGTCATACAATTTTGTGCATGTTTGAAATAGAAACGCTGCATATTACATTCACAGTGTTTACTCTATTCAGTTTTAGGTAACACATTCATATCCCTTTCTCTACCCACTCTTCTACAAACAATTCATATCATCTACATATATCTATATATACACAACTTGGATGTTTGTAAAATACATTAATTATTATACCAATTCATATTAAATGTTCAAAAACCCGTAATAAACCATATCCACCTAACTTATAACTGTTAATCTCGAAAACCACTTAACCGATCACCGCGAAATTCGGCACGTATATGTATTTTTTCATGGAGAAATTTTTTATGGTAACAACTTTACTACACAATATATTACCTTCAAATGGTTTTCTACCCGCTTTTCTTTTCTTTTCTTTTCTTTTCTTCATGTATCCTCTGCTTGCCCTTCAACACACAGTTCATATAATATTCTATGATTGAAATATAAATGCAACGTATTACATTCACACGACTTCCTCTACTAATTCTTCCTTTACGAGACACAATCCGTCTTCTTTCGCTACTCGCCCTTCAACATACAATTCATACAATTTGCTATATGTTTGAAACAGAAATACAACGTATTACATTCATACTATTTTCTCTACTCACTTTTATTTTACACATGTTATTCCCTATCGTTTATCAACTTCATACATACCAACGCCTATACATATCGTATGTTGAAGAGTGAGTAAATTCCATAACAGGTTGACCGATCGCCATGAAAAGTGACATATTTAATTGTTTTCATGGCGAAGGTTTTTATGCAATCCATTTTACCACGCAACGTATTATGTTCACATGGTTTTCTCTATTCCCTTTTATTTTACCTAACATACTTCTACAAACATTCCATGCATTTTTCCATACACTTGAAATATAAGTGCAACGTATAACATTCACATGGTTTTTCTACTCATTTTTCTTTTACTAAACACAATCACATTTCTTTCACTACTCCCGCTTCGACGAACAATTACGAACAATTCATACCATTTTCTATGTGATTGAAACAGAAGTGCGCAGTACATTCACATGGCTTTATCAACCAGCTTTTCTTCCTGTAGTATTTGTTATTGTTCAACACTGCTTTTGCTTAGTATCGCTCTGGTGTTTTAATAAAAAGCAAAGAAATACATAGTTATAAAAGTAAGTAATCTCAATTGGTGTCAGGAGTGCGACGAAAAGCACGATACGGAACAGTTGATGAAACAAATGAAGATGAACATAATGGGAAATGAAATGAATTCCGGAATGAGGCAGAGGAAACAAATATGAAAACCTAATTGGAAAAATGTAAAGTACGGAATAGAAAATATGGGAACAAAAATGGACAAAATGGAAACAAAAATGGAAGCCACATTGAAAGTGTGAACTCCGAAACGGAAAAGATGAAGGTGGGAATGTCCAATATGGAGATAGATCTAGCGGAGAATACTAACGTGCGACTTGCCGGGGTTAAGGAAGCCATGGAAGAACTCGACTGGAAAGATGAAAGTCCTTAGCCAACGTGCTAACGCCCTGGAGTCAATCGTAGCAGCAAAGAACTGAACTCCATAATGGAACAAATGCTCGACGAAACCCTGAAACTGGGTGGATATCTATGGGGGAAGCCTGCGTTCAGCGGTAGACCTTTTTACAGCTGAAATGATGGTGTTTATGAAATATGTGTATGTATTTCTATATCTCTTGTATCTCGGAAATGACTCTTAACAATTGCGACAAAAATTGTTATTTAGTTAACGTTTTGCCTTTCAGGTTTATCTAAATAAGTATCTTCTTCCACAAAAAACAAGATTTCACAAAAACAGAGGCGAAAAACCCCGAGCGAAGCTCGGTCGCCCAGGTGCTAACTGTAAACAGAAGAAATCTCACTGCGGGAGCAAGCAGTGAATCTGAAACTTGAGTAAAATATTATATTGATAATGCAAATAGAGAAAGATTACACGCTTTACTACTAGGAGCGAGTAGTGGATCTGGGACTTGAAGAAAATATTGCATACATACATGGGATAGGCAATATAATGTATACACCTGTACTTACTTTGGAATGGTGTATAAATAAGGGGTTGTACTACCATTTGCCCGTAATGCAATTTTATTGCAATTCTTCTTGGAATACTCGAATATAATGATTGTATAGTCTTCAGTGGAATGTTATGCCACTCTTCTATCAGAACCTCTTCTAGCCCCTGTAGTGACAAAAGAGGGAAAAATCTGCTACGTAGTCTGTTCTCCAGTACTGCCCAAACTGGTTCAACAATGTTCAAGTCCGGGATTGTGCTGGCCAGGGAGGATGCTGCAGTTCATTTCCATGCTTCTTAGTCCACGATTGTACTGTCCTGGCTGTGTGAATGGGTGCATTATCGTCTTGAAATGTGGCATCGTTGTTGGGAACAACATTTGAATCATGGGGTGAGCCTGGTCATCTAAAATGTTCAAATACTCTTTTGCTGTAACACGGCCTTTGAGAGCAATGATGGGACCAGCAGAACACCAAAATTGACTGTCCACGCCGTCACACTTCCACCTCCTTGCTGGAATCAAGCAATCAGGATGGTAAGCTTCTTTTGGAGTTCTCCAGACGTAAATCCGGCCTGATGTTGGAAATAACGTAAATCTTAACTCGTCGGACAATATGAGTTGTTTCCAATGATCAGCCGTCCAGAATGTATGCTCCGGACACCACTTTTATGCTCCTTTACGT
Organism: Tenodera sinensis; assembly: GCA_030765045.1. NCBI lineage: Eukaryota > Metazoa > Arthropoda > Insecta > Mantodea > Mantidae > Tenodera > Tenodera sinensis. The sequence goes on from JAUKNM010000096.1 coordinate 126,718, forward strand.
TGGTTTTAGTCACTAATGGATTAGGTGTAGCAGCTCGCCCATGAATGTTCGCTTTATGGAGTTCTCGACGGACAGTTCCGATAGATACAGTGTCTAGAAGATGACTAATGAGCTCTACAGTCACTTGAGTCGCAGTAGTTTTGTGTTGTTTTGGCACAATTGTTGTCAGTGTACGACGATCTCTGTCATTTAGTTCTGATTTTCTCCCATTCCTACCTTCACATGATGATGTCTTTCCATGTTTACCGTAAGCTGTCATGACTGTTGAAACAGTTGCTCTTGAAACATTAAATAAGTTGGCAGTCTTGGTTAAGGTTGCTCCAGCTAATCGAGCACCCACAATCTCCACTCTTTGGAACTCAGTTAGGTCTTTCATTGCAAGTCTACCTGAGCCTCTGAAGTGTGCACTACTCGTAAACAACCTGTACTGATGCCTAGTTAGTAATGAACACGCACAGTCCAGCACGACATGTGCTTTACCTGAGTTGTTGACCGTCAAACACAACCATAGTTATATGGTCTTCTCGACCAAGGACCGCTACTTTCCAATCAAGTAGCTCCTCCATTGGCCCCTCAGGGACCTAACAAAGCTGAGTGCATCCCACCCCAGACCTCCCAGCGGGTGAAAAATCCGCACGCCGGTACTGGGGATCGGACCGGGGTCTTCCGCACCAGATGCAGACGCTCCACCACTGCATTAACATAATTATAAGTAATGATTAAATAAAGAAGAGCGCTAGTATCGTTGAGGCAAATATACCCAGTTTATTAACTCTTTCCTTATTATCTTTATATGACATTACCATACTGTGATAGAAATTGCTTGCTGAAATAAAACCTATTTTAACGTTTTCTTGGATGCATTGCTTTATGAATAGCACTGCGCTAATTGTTGCAGGCTTTTGCTGAAACGCCCGTGCATCGCCACTTTTGAAATTTGAATAGCTCAGAAATTCAGGCTGGATTAGTTAAACGTCTCTGCAATGTCTATCCCCAGATGAATGAATTGTTCAAGTGACTGGTTTGCTGTGCACATTGCTTGTTCACGAGGCCATATCGTTTGTTTGAGTGTAGACCTGCATTCACCTGACTCAATAAGAATGCGAGGTGAAAAGCAAACGGTCGCACCTGAGGAAACTGGGATGAAAATAAATACGGAAGTAGAATAGGGCAGCCGCAGTTGGAAATAGCACCATGCTAGTTAAACACGGAACCGGTAGGTTAGAAAAGGGCGTGTTGGTAACGTCATGTGCATGGGCAATGAAAATACAAATACGAAAGAGTGTGAGAGAGTAATTTGTTTAAAAATGGCTGCTGCCCGAGCCGTAAATTCAGGTACTTGCTCTGGCAGAGCAGCAGCTGTACCGAGAACGGCCGCTGCTATTTTGTTTGTTGTTGTTGTTTTTTCTGTCTGTCTCTCTTAAAACTTTATTCCGTGTCGCTTGGAACTCTGGCGCCACTCCAGGCTTTACTTGAAAGGGACTAACTAGTCCCGCAAAATACGGATAGACAAGGAAAAGCTTGTCGGACCAAAATTATCCCCATTCTGCCCACTTCTACAGGGTGTTTCATAGTTCAAAATTACATGAATTTACAGCTTTCACTTTTTACTACGTGCTTTCATTGAAATAACTTAGACTACATTCTTAGTCTTCAAGGAGAGAATAGGCAATTATAAGTAATCCGTGCATGACGCTGTAATCAAAATGACTGCATCTGAGCTTATGTGCGAACCCCTAAATACGGGTGTTTATTGTTCAGTTCATGTGTGTGTATGTGTGTGAGTGAGTGAGTGAGTGTGTGTGTGTGTGTGTGTGTGTGTGTGTGTGTGTGTGTGTGTGTGTGTGTGTGTGTGTGTGTGTGTGAGATTCAAAGCTTAAAGCTCAAAGATTAAATATCCAAAGAGTACAATTAAAAGTGAAATGAGAGAAAATGACTTCTAAGAAAGAAACAGAAATTCTGTTTGCTATTTATTCTCGCAAATTTAATTATTGTCAACTCAAAAATGCTTAGTTATGATTTCAGGGGGTATTAATACAGCATAGTCAACTTCAGATGGTATAATATACAGTTAGCGCTAATAACACTTCCGTCCGACATGTGATTCTATTTTATCGTGTTTTTATTTGTGTTTTTATTGTCGTCTGAAATTGTCATACACCTTGAATCAATGACAATTCGACATAGTATATACAGTTTGTCAAATAATGTTTGGCCGCTTGTCAGAAACCAAGATCACTTCGTGCTTCCGAACTTAGCCAAAGTCGCAGCACGCTCCTACAAGAGTTAAGACATTGGACTGATCTGTGATTGCGAACAGCATTCACATGAATCAATCTTCCGTGCAATCGTTTGCTCAAGTAAAACACAAACGTTTACGACATTCTCAGTTACAACCAGAAGTGTGAATAAGTGCTGGGTTTATACAGGTTAAACGGAATAGAGTGCGGGATTGTTTTGCCTGTTTAAACAGCAACGAAAACAACATTAACAATCTTCTCACAGCGCTCGAGTGGTTCTACTCTTTGAATCATGGATCAAAGATAGTGTATTGCCCAGGTTCAAATCTCGCATGCTATCTTCGATATATCTGTCTCCTCAGATTCATAGCTTAACTACTTCTTTCCGCTGGATTTGGTAATTTTTGAGCCGTTTTTGGCTCACATTTTGCTCAAATACTCCGAAAATTAAAGCGGAAAAGGGGCGTTTAAATATAGCGCACCTGTCACTTAAAGTCTGCGCTAGGCCTTAAAAATGGCGGAATCTAAAAAGGTTCAATGCCAAAATGCCAACCTTTTTTTTTTTTTTTTTTTTTTTTTTTTTTTTTTTTTTTTTTTTTTTTTTTTTTTTTTTTTTTTTTTTTTTTTTTTTTTATAAGGTGGAGGGGAAAATCTTGTTACGAGACCCCATGGTACTGTGGGAGTCGCCATTGAAGATGGCCATACCCACTAAAAAATCCCATCCACCGGATTAGGAAGGTGAAAGCCTGCTGCGGTACCGCCTGTAGCACCCGCGCATTCAGTGGTGAAGATCGGCGCCGTGGCCGAGCGGTTAGCGCGCTCGCCTACCACCTAGGCGGCCCGGGTTCGATCCCAGGGACCCGCATGTGGTATTCGTGGTGGACGAAGCGGCGTCAGGGCGGGTTTTCTCCGGGTACTCCGGTTTCCCCCGCCATTTCATTCCACCGGTGCTCCATCTTCATGTATCATCAGTGTCACCGCCTGCGGTGCCGTAGTAGTAAAAGCGGGCGTTAAACACTACAACAACAACAGTGGTGAAGATAGAGCTGGTTCGCATAGCGTAACCAGACGAGAAGGTTAGGAGCTTGGAGACGAGCTTGACCGAAGCCCAGCTTGCCCCCTAGCGGAGTCATGGATGGTTTGGTAGGAGTCATTTTTGATTGCTGTCAGGAATCAGGGTGCTATGTTGCTTGGCATGTATACGCCGCGTCTGTTCGTGCGCCTCAGAAGTCTGGGAGCGTGTCGATACCCTGCATGCTGGATCCCTGAAACAATCTAAATATACATGTACATACACTAAGAACAAAGGAAGTGCGTACAATTAGTCTCTTAGATTAGTGGTAATTAGCGCGCTAGTGGCGTCGTCAGTCTAGAGTAAATTATAATTGTTACGTTCCGCCGTATGGCGTCGTCTGCAATTCATAATTAAGGTTGTTGATATACCATCCGGCATCGTCAATTAGGTGAGTGCATGTCCGTTGTATCGCCTGTTCGTCTGGAGTGCACACTTGGTGGGCAGTCTGCCTGAAATGCAGACCAATGACCGAAAATCTTAAGAACATTTGTATGAATAAACCTAAAAATCGTCAATTCGCTTGTTTTTCGGTTATTTTTCAGTCCAGTCCCTTAAAAAGAAAGAACCAGGAAACCTTCAGCTCAGCTGCGATTGTAGCTGTATAGTATAGTTATATGTGTACGTAAGACTGCTATAGGAAGCTCTAGTGTCTTTTTTAAACATGTAGTTCGCTCATCCTCTCAAATCCATTATTATTTGTAGGGGACTTGATACGAAGTGGAACTTTGAACATATTCTGCCTCTCAAGAGTGCGGCCATTCTTTCTTTCTTATTCTTTTTTTTTTTTTTTTTTTAAGGCACTGTATTAGAGTATGTGAAGTGTAATCCACATGAAGCAATTATACCCAGGTAGTTGCGCATGCTCGGGGGACTGGAGGGAACGAGTGATCGTTACGACCTGCCAGTTAAGCTGCAGAGCGTTAAGATAGCTGATTGAAACATAGCTCTTCGGTGACTGACATTTGTTTGGTTATCTACTTTTCCCCATAAGGAAGCGGCCCAAGGGTAATTCAGGTGAAACATCATCATCATCATGCAAATAAAAAGATTTTCTCTAATGGAATAATAACCAGAAATATTAAACTCAAAGTTTATAAACCATTAATAAGCCAGTAGTAACCTATGGGTCTGAGGTTTGGTGTGCCACAATGGACGATGAAAAGTCTTTTCGATCCCTCGAGAGAAAAATACTCAGAAAAATTGAGATTCTAAGGCTTTCACGGCCGATATCAATACTAGAAACAATATATTCCGGGTTTATGGGCCGTGGTCTACTGGGCTTCTTCTTCTTCCCAGACGTTTCGACTGCGACTACAGCAGACAACTTCACTGGTGGCGAGGTCGAAGTATCCTAGAGGAGGTTTCAACAGTTGCTGTTGAAACGTCTGGGAAGAAGAAGAAGCCCAGTAGACCACGGCTCATAAACCCGGAATATATTGCTTCTAGTACTCAGAAAAATATTATTATTATTATTATTATTATTATTATTATTATTATTATTATTATTATTATTATTATTATTATTATTATTATTATTATTATTATTATTATTATTATTATTATTATTATTATTATTATTATTATTATTATTATTATTATTATTATTATTATTATTATTATTATTATTATTATTATTATTATTATTATTATTATTATTATTATTATTATTATTATTATTATTATTATTATTATTATTATTATTATTATTATTATTATTATTATTATTATTATTATTATTATTATTATTATTATTATTATTATTGTTGTTGTTGTTGTTATTATTATTATTGTTATTGTTGTTGTTGTTGTTGCTGTTGTTGTTCTAATGTCAATGTTAAAAAAGATTTCTGTAATTCTTAACACCATATTTACTTTTATGCTTTGCAGGTTAAGTAAGAGCATATCATGATGTAGGAGTTTACAGATCATCTTTACAAACAACTTTGAATGGAAGGGCGCAGCGTCCGAATAAATTTCACCTAAACCAACCACCGTATGATAATGATTTTGCCGTAGGGCTGATAATTGCGCGAGGGTTCAACAAATAGTTGTCGACAACCATGGCTTTCTTGAAAATGTTTCATGAAGGGATGAATGCTATTTCAGCTTCGATGCCACTGTGAATAGATGCAACATGCGCTACTACTGGGCCCCTCACAATCACCATGGGTTCGAAATGGTCACTTAAAAAACCACCGGTATTTAAACGTTTGGTGTGGTATTTTTGGAGTCAATTTTATCGGACCTTTCTTCTCCCATCCACAGTTGGAGAGTTCGGATTGCTGCAAGGTGGTCTTCAGGATTTTCTTGAATAATTAATATAAATAAACTACAACAATAACAGTAATAAGGAAAGGACAAATGGCAATGAAATATCACGTGCTCTTATTTTTGCATGTGTTTTCTTACGGCACTTTACAATATGTAGTCCGTAATGTTAGAGAATAGCAGCATAAACAGGAGTGAACATATTCCCTCGAAAATGAAGACTCTCCAACCAAAGTGGGAAACATTCTAAGCTAAATTTGGTCCGTCGCGTTCTGCAACTGTTTAAACGCACAAAGGGATATCTGCTTAAGCGAAATACGGATGAGTTAGGACACTTTGTATACGTAGGTACGTTACGCACGATACAAAGTTTTGTACAAATGATTTCAAACTAGCCAATAAATACTTAGTTACACATATGCAATAGTTACAGTAGTCAGAAGCAACATTTGAATGATTATACCAGAAGCATACAAGAATAAATTCAGAAGTGTTATTCAGAAGTTCTTGTGAAAGGAAAGAAAATTAAGAATTGGTAACTTTCAAATAATTGCGATTATATTCCATTACTTACATCTAGTGAGTGAGTCAGTGATTAGGGTTTAAGGGCCCGTCGACAGCTAGGTCATTAGAGCCCCACTTACATCTATAAATATGTAAACATGAAATATGAAATATTTCGAAAGCGGCTGGCGAACCGAATAAAAGTAAAAGGTTCACCAATAGTGTATTTTAAGGAGATTTTTATTCCATATATAACCCTTTTTCCGAATCCTATGCTTTCTCAATTATAGAAATTCATGCAAAGCTCGTCCGGAATAAAGAAAGCGAGAGGCGATTTACAGAATATTCCAAATAAAATATTCTGTCCACCAAGACATTTATGATTTTGGTGGAAGTGTTCATGGGATCTAAAATTACCAATTTAGGTTTCAATCAGGATTTCTTGTCTTTTTTTTTTTGTTTTTTTTTTTAATATTCTATTACTTTTGTATGTAATAGGTGACTGCTGGAGAAAGTATATGGCTCCGAAGTGATTAACTTTAATTCACACTGAATAGTGGAACATGAAACAAAATGTTGGAACGTATGATTTCAAAAAGCTTGTTCTGAATCAAACTTTCTCACATTCCAATTTGAGCTGTATTCATTGAATTCCGAATGAGAGAACCCACTTTAAATTCTCTTGGTATAGCAGTTTTCTAAGTAAAACGTCCAGTAGAAACAAAATACTCCAAATCCCTAAGTAGAAACTGTCACTGTTTTGTAGTGTTTAACGCCCGCTTTTACCACTACGGCACCGCAGGCGATGACACTGATGATACATGGAATGAAGATGGAGTACTGGTGGAATGAGATGGCGGGGGAAACCGGAGAACCTGGAGGAAACCCGCCCCTGCACCTCTTCGTCCACCACGAATCCCACATGCGGTTGCCTGGGATCGAACCCGGGTCACTTTGGTGAGAAGCGAGTGGCCTAACCACTCGGCCACGGCGCGGCCCAAAATGTCACTGTGAGGTAGCCCTAAGCTATAACGGTAGGTGTTAAAACACATATTGCATTAGTTAAATAAGAATAAGTAAGTAAGTATGTGACATAGCTGCTATAATGGGGGTTAGAAATCGAGGTGGCAATGTCGCTGCCAGCTATAATAATCACGTAGTACACCGAAAGCGCCTATAGGAAAAGCAGTAATTGGTCATTAACAGCAATGCAGATCGAGTGTTAAATGCAGTCTCAAAGGATAGTTGTCTATTTGCTGATGAGATGTGTCAGCTTATCCATGAAGAGTATGCTTAATGTTGGCTTCAGTTGCTCGTTTCGCTGTGTATACATCGGAGGATAATGCTAAAATGTTCCCTTTGGTGCAACTATTATTACGTAAATTGGAACACCTCTTACTAAATTGATATTAATTTTTAATCACTTATCGCAAATACACAAGAATATTAAGGGGAACTCATAAACCTGATTGCCAAATAATCCGTATGTCACTCTAAATCCAAAGTAATACGTTGAAAATCAGCTTAAATTTATTTCTCTTTGATTTTTTTTAACTACAGAAGGGACATCGTCGTTTTATTTTCTCTTAAACAATATCTATTACAAATTTCATTCGCCAGATGTATTAAACTTCCATATATGCTTGTTCTTTTACCTTGGAAATCACCGAACGACAGTTTCGCAGATTTACCCACATATTTTCACCTGCTAGTGATCAAATGGGTTCTCAGATTCCCTTTATTGCGTGAGAGGGATGAGAGGGGAAAGTGTGCTATGGATATTAAGGTCTCGTATATGGTGTGAGATATCAAGTTGAAATGGTACGTTATGTTGTTGCGTGAGAGGGATGGGAGGGGAAAGTGTGCTGTGGATATTAAGGTCTCGTATATGGTGTGAGATATCAAGTTGAAATGGTACGTTATGTTGTTGCGTGAGAGGGATAGGAGGGGAAAGTGTGCTGTATGTATTAAGGTCTCGTATATGGTGTGAGATATCAAGTTGAAATGGTACGTTATGTTGTTGCGTGAGAGGGATGGGAGGGGAAAGTGTGCTGTGGATATTAAGGTCTCGTATATGGTGTGAGATATCAAGTTGAAATGGTACGTTATGTTGTTGCGTGAGAGGGATGGGAGGGGAAAGTGTGCTGTATGTATTAAGGTCTCGTATATGGTGTGAGATATAAGTTGAAATGGTACGTTATGTTGTTGCGTGAGAGGGATGGGAGGGGAAAGTGTGCTGTGGGTATTAAGGTCTCGTATATGGTGTGAGGTATCAAGTTGAAATGGTACGTTATGTTGTTGCGTGAGAGGGATGGGAGGGGAAAGTGTGCTGTGGGTATTAAGGTCTCGTATATGGTGTGAGATATCAAGTTGAAATGGTACGTTATGTTGTTGCGTGAGAGGGATGGGAGGGGAAAGTGTGCTGTGGGTATTAAGGTCTCGTATATGGTGTGAGGTATCAAGTTGAAATGGTACGTTATGTTGTTGCGTGAGAGGGATGGGAGGGGAAAGTGTGCTGTGGATATTAAGGTCTCGTATATGGTGTGAGGTATCAAGTTGAAATGGTACGTTATGTTGTTGCGTGAGAGGGATGGGAGGGGAAAGTGTGCTGTGGGTATTAAGGTCTCGTATATGGTGTGAGATATCAAGTTCAAATGGTACGTTATGTTGTTGCGTGAGAGGGATGGGAGGGGAAAGTGTGCTGTGGGTATTAAGGTCTCGTATATGGTGTGAGGTATCAAGTTGAAATGGTACGTTATGTTGTTGCGTGAGAGGGATGGGAGGGGAAAGTGTGCTGTGGGTATTAAGGTCTCGTATATGGTGTGAGATATCAAGTTGAAATGGTACGTTATGTTGTTGCGTGAGAGGGATGAGAGGGGAAAGTGTGCTGTGGGTATTAAGGTCTCGTATATGGTGTGAGGTATCAAGTTGAAATGGTACGTTATGTTGTTGCGTGAGAGGGATGGGAGGGGAAAGTGTGCTGTGGGTATTAAGGTCTCGTATATGGTGTGAGATATCAAGTTGAAATGGTACGTTATGTTGTTGCGTGAGAGGGATGAGAGGGGAAAGTGTGCTGTGGGTATTAAGGTCTCGTATATGGTGTGAGATATCAAGTTGAAATGGTACGTTATGTTGTTGCGTGAGAGGGATGGGAGGGGAAAGTGTGCTGTGGATATTAAGGTCTCGTATATGGTGTGAGATATCAAGTTGAAATGGTACGATATGTTGTTGCGTGAGAGGGATGGGAGGGGAAACTTTGCTGTATGTATTAAGGTCTCGTATATGGTGTGAGGTATCAAGTTGAAATGGTACGTTATGTTGTTGCGTGAGAGGGATGGGAGGGGAAAAGTGTGCTGTATGTATTAAGGTCTCGTATATGGTGTGAGATATCAAGTTGAAATGGTACGTTATGTTGTTGCGTGAGAGGGATGGGAGGGGAAAGTGTGCTGTATGTATTAAGGTCTCGTATATGGTGTGAGATATCAAGTTGAAATGGTACGTTATGTTGTTGCGTGAGAGGGATGGGAGGGGAAAGTGTGCTGTATGTATTAAGGTCTCGTATATGGTGTGAGATATCAAGTTGAAATGGTACGTTATGTTGTTGCGTGAGAGGGATGGGAGGGGAAAGTGTGCTGTATGTATTAAGGTCTCGTATATGGTGTGAGATATCAAGTTGAAATGGTACGTTATGTTGTTGCGTGAGAGGGATAGGAGGGGAAAGTGTGCTGTATGTATTAAGGTCTCGTATATGGTGTGACATATCAAGTTGAAATGGTACGTTATGTTGTTGCGTGAGAGGGATGGGAGGGGAAAGTGTGCTGTGGGTATTAAGGTCTCGTATATGGTGTGAGGTATCAAGTTGAAATGGTACGTTATGTTGTTGCGTGAGAGGGATAGGAGGGGAAAGTGTGCTGTATGTATTAAGGTCTCGTATATGGTGTGAGATATCAAGTTGAAATGGTACGTTATGTTGTTGCGTGAGAGGGATGGGAGGGGAAAGTGTGCTGTGGGTATTAAGGTCTCGTATATGGTGTGAGGTATCAAGTTGAAATGGTACGTTATGTTGTTGCGTGAGAGGGATGGGAGGGGAAAGTGTGCTGTATGTATTAAGGTCTCGTATATGGTGTGAGGTATCAAGTTGAAATGGTACGTTATGTTGTTGCGTGAGAGGGATGGGAGGGGAAAGTGTGCTGTGGATATTAAGGTCTCGTATATGGTGTGAGATATCAAGTTGAAATGGTACGTTATGTTGTTGCGTGAGAGGGATAGGAGGGGAAAATGTGCTGTATGTATTAAGGTCTCGTATATGGTGTGAGATATCAAGTTGAAATAGTACATTCTGTTGTTGCGTGAGAGGGATGGGAGGGGAAAGTATGCTGTATGTATTAAGGTCTCGTATATGGTGTGAGATATCAAGTTGAAATGGTACGTTATGTTGTTGCGTGAGAGGGATAGGAGGGGAAAATGTGCTGTATGTATTAAGGTCTCGTATATGGTGTGAGATATCAAGTTGAAATGGTACGTTATGTTGTTGCGTGAGAGGGATAGGAGGGGAAAATGTGCTGTATGTATTAAGGTCTCGTATATGGTGTGAGATATCAAGTTGAAATGGTACGTTATGTTGTTGCGTGAGAGGGATGGGAGGGGAAAGTGTGCTGTATGTATTAAGGTCTCGTATATGGTGTGAGATATCAAGTTGAAATGGTACGTTATGTTGTTGCGTGAGAGGGATAGGAGGGGAAAGTGTGCTGTGGGTATTAAGGTCTCGTATATGGTGTGAGATATCAAGTTGAAATGGTACGTTATGTTGTTGCGTGAGAGGGATAGGAGGGGAAAGTGTGCTGTGGATATTAAGGTCTCGTATATGGTGTGAGGTATCAAGTTGAAATGGTACGTTATGTTGTTGCGTGAGAGGGATGGGAGGGGAAAGTGTGCTGTATGTATTAAGGTCTCGTATATGGTGTGAGATATCAAGTTGAAATGGTACGTTATGTTGTTGCGTGAGAGGGATGGGAGGGGAAAGTATGCTGTGGATATTAAGGTCTCGTATATGGTGTGAGGTATCAAGTTGAAATGGTACGTTATGCTGTTGCGTGAGAGGGATAGGAGGGGAAAGTGTGCTGTGGATATTAAGGTCTCGTATATGGTGTGAGGTATCAAGTTGAAATGGTACGTTATGTTGTTGCGTGAGAGGGATGGGAGGGGAAAGTGTGCTGTATGTATTAAGGCCTCGTATATGGTGTGAGGTATCAAGCTCAAATGGTACGTTATGTTGTTGCGTGAGAGGGATGGGAGGGGAAAGTGTGCTGTGGGTATTAAGGTCTCGTATATGGTGTGAGGTATCAAGTTGAAATGGTACGTTATGTTGTTGCGTGAGAGGGATGGGAGGGGAAAGTGTGCTGTGGGTATTAACGTCTCGTATATGGTGTGAGATATCAAGTTGAAATGGTACGTTATGTTGTTGCGTGAGAGGGATGAGAGGGGAAAGTGTGCTGTGGGTATTAAGGTCTCGTATATGGTGTGAGATATCAAGTTGAAATGGTACGTTATGTTGTTGCGTGAGAGGGATGGGAGGGGAAAGTTTGCTGTATGTATTAAGGTCTCGTATATGGTGTGAGGTATCAAGTTGAAATGGTACGTTATGTTGTTGCGTGAGAGGGATGGGAGGGGAAAGTGTGCTGTATGTATTAAGGTCTCGTATATGGTGTGAGATATCAAGTTGAAATGGTACGTTATGTTGTTGCGTGAGAGGGATGGGAGGGGAAAGTGTGCTGTATGTATTAAGGTCTCGTATATGGTGTGAGATATCAAGTTGAAATGGTACGTTATGTTGTTGCGTGAGAGGGATGGGAGGGGAAAGTGTGCTGTATGTATTAAGGTCTCGTATATGGTGTGAGATATCAAGTTGAAATGGTACGTTATGTTGTTGCGTGAGAGGGATGGGAGGGGAAAGTGTGCTGTATGTATTAAGGTCTCGTATATGGTGTGAGATATCAAGTTGAAATGGTACGTTATGTTGTTGCGTGAGAGGGATGGGAGGGGAAAGTGTGCTGTATGTATTAAGGTCTCGTATATGGTGTGAGATATCAAGTTGAAATGGTACGTTATGTTGTTGCGTGAGAGGGATGGGAGGGGAAAGTGTGCTGTATGTATTAAGGTCTCGTATATGGTGTGAGATATCAAGTTGAAATGGTACGTTATGTTGTTGCGTGACAGGGATAGGAGGGGAAAGTGTGCTGTATGTATTAAGGTCTCGTATATGGTGTGAGATATCAAGTTGAAATGGTACGTTATGTTGTTGCGTGAGAGGGATAGGAGGGGAAAGTGTGCTGTATGTATTAAGGTCTCGTATATGGTGTGAGATATCAAGTTGAAATGGTACGTTATGTTGTTGCGTGAGAGGGATGGGAGGGAAAAGTATGCTGTGGATATTAAGGTCTCGTATATGGTGTGAGGTATCAAGTTGAAATGGTACGTTATGCTGTTGCGTGAGAGGGATAGGAGGGGAAAGTGTGCTGTATGTATTAAGGTCTCGTATACGGTGTGAGATATCAAGTTCAAATGGTACGTTATGTTGTTGCGTTAGAGGGATGGGAGGGGAAAGTGTGCTGTGGGCATTAAGGTCTCGTATATGGTGTGAGGTATCAAGTTGAAATGGTACGTTATGTTGTTGCGTGAGAGGGATGGGAGGGGAAAGTGTGCTGTATGTATTAAAGTCCCGTATATGGTGTGAGGTATCAAGTTGAAATGGTACGTTATGTTGTTGCGTGAGAGGGATGGGAGGGGAAAGTGTGCTGTATGTATTAAGGTCTTGTATATGGTGTGAGATATCAAGTTGAAATGGTACGTTATGTTGTTGCGTGAGAGGGATGGGAGGGGAAAGTATGCTGTGGATATTAAGGTCTAGTATATGGTGTGAGGTATCAAGTTGAAATGGTACGTTATGCTGTTGCGTGAGAGGGATAGGAGGGGAAAGTGTGCTGTGGATATTAAGGTCTCGTATATGGTGTGAGATATCAAGTTGAAATGGTACGTTATGCTGTTGCGTGAGAGGGATGAGAGGGTAAAGTGTGCTGTGGGTATTAAGGTATCGTATATGGTGTGAGATATCTAGTTGAAATGGTACGTTATGTTGTTGCGTGAGAGGGATGGGAGGGGAAAGTGTGCTGTGGGTATTAAGGTCTCGTATATGGTGTGAGATATCAAGTTGAAATGGTACGTTATGTTGTTGCGTGAGAAGGATGAGAGGGGAAAGTGTGCTGTGGGTATTAAGGTCTCGTATATGGTGTGAGATATCAAGTTGAAATGGTACGTTATGTTGTTGCGTGAGAGGGATGGCAGGGGAAAGTGTGCTGTGGATATTAAGGTCTCGTATATGGTGTGAGATATCAAGTAGAAATGGTACGTTATGTTGTTGCGTGAGAGGGATGGGAGGGGAAAGTTTGCTGTATGTATTAAGGTCTCGTATATGGTGTGAGGTATCAAGCTGAAATGGTACGTTATGTTGTTGCGTGAGAGGGATGGGAGGGGAAAGTGTGCTGTATGTATTAAGGTCTCGTATATGGTGTGAGATATCAAGTTGAAATGGTACGTTATGTTGTTGCGTGAGAGGGATGGGAGGGGAAAGTGTGCTGTATGTATTAAGGTCTCGTATATGGTGTGAGATATCAAGTTGAAATGGTACGTTATGTTGTTGCGTGAGAGGGATAGGAGGGGAAAGTGTGCTGTATGTATTAAGGTCTCGTATATGGTGTGAGATATCAAGTTGAAATGGTACGTTATGTTGTTGCGTGAGAGGGATGGGAGGGGAAAGTGTGCTGTGGGTATTAAGGTCTCGTATATGGTGTGAGGTATCAAGTTGAAATGGTACGTTATGTTGTTGCGTGAGAGGAATAGGAGGGGAAAGTGTGCTGTATGTATTAAGGTCTCGTATATGGTGTGAGATATCAAGTTGAAATGGTACGTTATGTTGTTGCGTGAGAGGGATGGGAGGGGAAAGTGTGCTGTGGGTATTAAGGTCTCGTATATGGTGTGAGGTATCAAGTTGAAATGGTACGTTATGTTGTTGCGTGAGAGGGATGGGAGGGGAAAGTGTGCTGTATGTATTAAGGTCTCGTATATGGTGTGAGGTATCAAGTTGAAATGGTACGTTATGTTGTTGCGTGAGAGGGATGGGAGGGGAAAGTATGCTGTGGATATTAAGGTCTCGTATATGGTGTGAGATATCAAGTTGAAATGGTACGTTATGTTGTTGCGTGAGAGGGATGGGAGGGGAAAGTGTGCTGTGGATATTAAGGTCTCGTATATGGTGTGAGATATCAAGTTGAAATGGTACGTTATGTTGTTGCGTGAGAGGGATAGGAGGGGAAAATGTGCTGTATGTATTAAGGTCTCGTATATGGTGTGAGATATCAAGTTGAAATGGTACGTTATGTTGTTGCGTGAGAGGGATGGGAGGGGAAAGTGTGCTGTATGTATTAAGGTCTCGTATATGGTGTGAGATACCAAGTTGAAATGGTACGTAATGTTGTTGCGTGAGAGGGATAGGAGGGGAAAGTGTGCTGTATGTATTAAGGTCTCGTATATGGTGTGAGATATCAAGTTGAAATGGTACGTTATGTTGTTGCGTGAGAGGGATGGGAGGGGAAAGTGTGCTGTATGTATTAAGGTCTCGTATATGGTGTGAGATATCAAGTTGAAATGGTACTTTATGTTGTTGCGTGAGAGGGATGGGAGGGGAAAGTGTGCTGTATGTATTAAGGTCTCGTATATGGTGTGAGATATCAAGTTGAAATGGTACGTTATGTTGTTGCGTGAGAGGGATAGGAGGGGAAAGTGTGCTGTGGGTATTAAAGTCTCGTATATGGTGTGAGATATCAAGTTGAAATGGTACGTTATGTTGTTGCGTGAGAGGGATAGGAGGGGAAAGTGTGCTGTATGTATTAAGGTCTCGTATATGGTGTGAGATATCAAGTTGAAATGGTACGTTATGTTGTTGCGTGAGAGGGATAGGAGGGGAAAGTGTGCTGTATGTATTAAGGTCTCGTATATGGTGTGAGATAACAAGTTGAAATGGTACGTTATGTTGTTGCGTGAGAGGGATGGGAGGGGAAAGTGTGCTGTATGTATTAAGGTCTCGTATATGGTGTGAGATATCAAGTTGAAATGGTACGTTATGTTGTTGCGTGAGAGGGATAGGAGGGGAAAGTGTGCTGTGGGTATTAAGGTCTCGTATATGTTGTGAGATATCAAGTTGAAATGGTACGTTATGTTGTTGCGTGAGAGGGATAGGAGGGGAAAGTGTGCTGTGGATATTAAGGTCTCGTATATGGTGTGACGTATCAAGTTGAAATGGTACGTTATGTTGTTGCGTGAGAGGGATAGGAGGGGAAAGTGTGCTGTGGATATTAAGGTCTCGTATATGGTGTGAGGTATCAAGTTGAAATGGTACGTTATGTTGTTGCGTGAGAGGGATGGGAGGGGAAAGTGTGCTGTATGTATTAAGGTCTCGTATATGGTGTGAGGTATCAAGTTGAAATGGTACGTTATGTTGTTGCGTGAGAGGGATGGGAGGGGAAAGTGTGCTGTGGATATTAAGGTCTCGTATATGGTGTGAGATATCAAGTTGAAATGGTACGTTATGTTGTTGCGTGAGAGGGATAGGAGGGGAAAATGTGCTGTATGTATTAAGGTCTCGTATATGGTGTGAGATATCAAGTTGAAATGGTACGTTATGTTGTTGCGTGAGAGGGATGGGAGGGGAAAGTGTGCTGTATGTATTAAGGTCTCGTATATGGTGTGAGATATCAAGTTGAAATGGTACGTAATGTTGTTGCGTGAGAGGGATAGGAGGGGAAAGTGTGCTGTATGTATTAAGGTCTCGTATATGGTGTGAGATATCAAGTTGAAATGGTACGTTATGTTGTTGCGTGAGAGGGATGGGAGGGGAAAGTGTGCTGTATGTATTAAGGTCTCGTATATGGTGTGAGGTATCAAGTTGAAATGGTACGTTATGTTGTTGCGTGAGAGGGATGGGAGGGGAAAGTGTGCTGTATGTATTAAGGTCTCGTATATGGTGTGAGATATCAAGTTGAAATGGTACGTTATGTTGTTGCGTGAGAGGGATGGGAGGGGAAAGTGTGCTGTATGTATTAAGGTCTCGTATATGGTGTGAGATATCAAGTTGAAATGGTACGTAATGTTGTTGCGTGAGAGGGATAGGAGGGGAAAGTGTGCTGTATGTATTAAGGTCTCGTATATGGTGTGAGATATCAAGTTGAAATGGTACGTTATGTTGTTGCGTGAGAGGGATGGGAGGGGAAAGTGTGCTGTATGTATTAAGGTCTCGTATATGGTGTGAGGTATCAAGTTGAAATGGTACGTTATGTTGTTGGGTGAGAGGGATGGGAGGGGAAAGTGTGCTGTGGGTATTAAGGTCTCGTATATGGTGTGAGGTATCAAGTTGAAATGGTACGTTATGTTGTTGCGTGAGACGGATAGGAGGGGAAAGTGTGCTGTATGTAAAGGTCTCGTATATGGTGTGAGATATCAAGTTGAAATGGTACGTTATGTTGTTGCGTGAGAGGGATGGGAGGGGAAAGTGTGCTGTGGGCATAGGTCTCGTATATGGTGTGAGGTATCAAGTTGAAATGGTACGTTATGTTGTTGCGTGAGAGGGATGGGAGGGGAAAGTGTGCAGTATGTATTAAAGTCTCGTATATGGTGTGTGGTATCAAGTTGAACTGGTACGTTATGTTGTTGCGTGAGAGGGATGGGAGGGGAAAGTGTGCTGTGGGTATTAAGGTCTCGTATATGGTGTGAGGTATCAAGTTGAAATGGTACGTTATGTTGTTGCGTGAGAGGGATGGGAGGGGAAAGTGTGCTGTGGATATTAAGGTCTCGTATATGGTGTGAGGTATCAAGTTGAAATGGTACGTTATGTTGTTGCGTGAGAGGGATGGGAGGGGAAAGTGTGCTGTATGTATTAAGGTCTCGTATATGGTGTGAGGTATCAAGATGAAATGGTACGTTATGTTGTTGCGTGAGAGGGATGGGAGGGGAAAGTGTGCTGTGGATATTAAGGTCTCGTATATGGTGTGAGATATCAAGTTTAAATGGTACGTTATGTTGTTGCGTGAGAGGGATAGGAGGGGAAGATGTGCTGTATGTATTAAGGTCTCGTATATGGTGTGAGATATCAAGTTGAAATGGTACGTTATCTTGTTGCGTGAGAGGGATGGGAGGGGAAAGTGTGCTGTATGTATTAAGGTCTCGTATATGGTGTGAGATATCAAGTTGAAATGGTACGTAATGTTGTTGCGTGAGAGGGATAGGAGGGGAAAGTGTGCTGTATGTATTAAGGTCTCGTATATGGTGTGAGGTATCAAGTTGAAATGGTACGTTATGTTGTTGCGTGAGAGGGATGGGAGGGGAAAGTGTGCTGTGGGTATTAAGGTCTCGTATATGGTGTGAGGTATCAAGTTGAAATGGTACGTTATGTTGTTGCGTGAGAGGGATGGGAGGGGAAAGTGTGCTGTGGATATTAAGGTCTCGTATATGGTGTGAGGTATCAAGTTGAAATGGTACTTTATGTTGTTGCGTGAGAGGGATGGGAGGGGAAAGTGTGCTGTATGTATTAAGGTCTCGTATATGGTGTGAGATATCAACTTGAAATGGTACGTTATGTTGTTGCGTGAGAGGGATGGGAGGGGAAAGTGTGCTGTATGTATTAAGGTCTCGTATATGGTGTGAGATATCAAGTTGAAATGGTACGTTATGTTGTTGCGTGAGAGGGATGGGAGGGGAAAGTGTGCTGTATGTATTAAGGTCTCGTATATGGTGTGAGATATCAAGTTGAAATGGTACGTTATGTTGTTGCGTGAGAGGGATAGGAGGGGAAAGTGTGCTGTGGGTATTAAGGTCTCGTATATGGTGTGAGATATCAAGTTGAAATGGTACGTTATGTTGTTGCGTGAGAGGGATAGGAGGGGAAAGTGTGCTGTATGTATTAAGGTCTCGTATATGGTGTGAGATATCAAGTTGAAATGGTACGTTATGTTGTTGCGTGAGAGGGATAGGAGGGGAAAGTGTGCTGTATGTATTAAGGTCTCGTATATGGTGTGAGATATCAAGTTGAAATGGTACGTTATGTTGTTGCGTGAGAGGGATGGGAGGGGAAAGTGTGCTGTGGGTATTAAGGTCTCGTATATGGTGTGAGGTATCAAGTTGAAATGGTACGTTATGTTGTTGCGTGAGACGGATAGGAGGGGAAAGTGTGCTGTATGTAAAGGTCTCGTATATGGTGTGAGATATCAAGTTCAAATGGTACGTTATGTTGTTGCGTGAGAGGGATGGGAGGGGGAAGTGTGCTGTGGGCATAGGTCTCGTATATGGTGTGAGGTATCAAGTTGAAATGGTACGTTATGTTGTTGCGTGAGAGGGATGGGAGGGGAAAGTGTGCAGTATGTATTAAAGTCTCGTATATGGTGTGTGGTATCAAGTTGAACTGGTACGTTATGTTGTTGCGTGAGAGGGATGGGAGGGGAAAGTGTGCTGTGGGTATTAAGGTCTCGTATATGGTGTGAGGTATCAAGTTGAAATGGTACGTTATGTTGTTGCGTGAGAGGGATGGGAGGGGAAAGTGTGCTGTGGATATTAAGGTCTCGTATATGGTGTGAGGTATCAAGTTGAAATGGTACGTTATGTTGTTGCGTGAGAGGGATGGGAGGGGAAAGTGTGCTGTATGTATTAAGGTCTCGTATATGGTGTGAGGTATCAAGATGAAATGGTACGTTATGTTGTTGCGTGAGAGGGATGGGAGGGGAAAGTGTGCTGTGGATATTAAGGTCTCGTATATGGTGTGAGATATCAAGTTTAAATGGTACGTTATGTTGTTGCGTGAGAGGGATAGGAGGGGAAGATGTGCTGTATGTATTAAGGTCTCGTATATGGTGTGAGATATCAAGTTGAAATGGTACGTTATCTTGTTGCGTGAGTGGGATGGGAGGGGAAAGTGTGCTGTATGTATTAAGGTCTCGTATATGGTGTGAGATATCAAGTTGAAATGGTACGTAATGTTGTTGCGTGAGAGGGATAGGAGGGGAAAGTGTGCTGTATGTATTAAGGTCTCGTATATGGTGTGAGGTATCAAGTTGAAATGGTACGTTATGTTGTTGCGTGAGAGGGATGGGAGGGGAAAGTGTGCTGTGGGTATTAAGGTCTCGTATATGGTGTGAGGTATCAAGTTGAAATGGTACGTTATGTTGTTGCGTGAGAGGGATGGGAGGGGAAAGTGTGCTGTGGATATTAAGGTCTCGTATATGGTGTGAGGTATCAAGTTGAAATGGTACGTTATGTTGTTGCGTGAGAGGGATGGGAGGGGAAAGTGTGCTGTATGTATTAAGGTCTCGTATATGGTGTGAGATATCAAGTTGAAATGGTACGTTATGTTGTTGCGTGAGAGGGATGGGAGGGGAAAGTGTGCTGTATGTATTAAGGTCTCGTATATGGTGTGAGATATCAAGTTGAAATGGTACGTTATGTTGTTGCGTGAGAGGGATGGGAGGGGAAAGTGTGCTGTATGTATTAAGGTCTCGTATATGGTGTGAGATATCAAGTTGAAATGGTACGTTATGTTGTTGCGTGAGAGGGATAGGAGGGGAAAGTGTGCTGTGGGTATTAAGGTCTCGTATATGGTGTGAGATATCAAGTTGAAATGGTACGTTATGTTGTTGCGTGAGAGGGATAGGAGGGGAAAGTGTGCTGTATGTATTAAGGTCTCGTATATGGTGTGAGATATCAAGTTGAAATGGTACGTTATGTTGTTGCGTGAGAGGGATAGGAGGGGAAAGTGTGCTGTATGTATTAAGGTCTCGTATATGGTGTGAGATATCAAGTTGAAATGGTACGTTATGTTGTTGCGTGAGAGGGATAGGAGGGGAAAGTGTGCTGTGGGTATTAAGGTCTCGTATATGGTGTGAGATATCAAGTTGAAATGGTACGTTATGTTGTTGCGTGAGAGGGATAGGAGGGGAAAGTGTGCTGTGGATATTAAGGTCTCGTATATGGTGTGAGGTATCAAGCTGAAATGGTACGTTATGTTGTTGCGTGAGAGGGATAGGAGGGGAAAGTGTGCTGTGGATATTAAGGTCTCGTATATGGTGTGAGGTATCAAGTTGAAATGGTACGTTATGTTGTTGCGTGAGAGGGATGGGAGGGGAAAGTGTGCTGTATGTATTAAGGTCTCGTATATGGTGTGAGATATCAAGTTGAAATGGTACGTTATGTTGTTGCGTTAGAGGGATGGGAGGGGAAAGTGTGCTGTGGGCATTAAGGTCTCGTATATGGTGTGAGGTATCAAGTTGAAATGGTACGTTATGTTGTTGCGTGAGAGGGATGGGAGGGGAAAGTGTGCTGTATGTATTAAAGTCCCGTATATGGTGTGAGGTATCAAGTTGAAATGGTACGTTATGTTGTTGCGTGAGAGGGATGGGAGGGTAAAGTGTGCTGTATGTATTAAGGTCTTGTATATGGTGTGAGATATCAAGTTGAAATGGTACGTTATGTTGTTGCGTGAGAGGGATGGGAGGGGAAAGTATGCTGTGGATATTAAGGTCTCGTATATGGTGTGAGGTATCAAGTTGAAATGGTACGTTATGCTGTTGCGTGAGAGGGATAGGAGGGGAAAGTGTGCTGTGGATATTAAGGTCTCGTATATGGTGTGAGATATCAAGTTGAAATGGTACGTTATGCTGTTGCGTGAGAGGGATGAGAGGGTAAAGTGTGCTGTGGGTATTAAGGTCTCGTATATGGTGTGAGATATCAAGTTGAAATGGTACGTTATGTTGTTGCGTGAGAGGGATGGGAGGGGAAAGTGTGCTGTATGTATTAAGGTCTCGTATATGGTGTGAGATATCAAGTTGAAATGGTACGTTATGTTGTTGCGTGAGAGGGATGGGAGGGGAAAGTGTGCTGTATGTATTAAGGTCTCGTATATGGTGTGAGATATCAAGTTGAAATGGTACGTAATGTTGTTGCGTGAGAGGGATAGGAGGGGAAAGTGTGCTGTATGTATTAAGGTCTCGTATATGGTGTGAGATATCAAGTTGAAATGGTACGTTATGTTGTTGCGTGAGAGGGATGGGAGGGGAAAGTGTGCTGTATGTATTAAGGTCTCGTATATGGTGTGAGGTATCAAGTTGAAATGGTACGTTATGTTGTTGCGTGAGAGGGATGGGAGGGGAAAGTGTGCTGTGGGTATTAAGGTCTCGTATATGGTGTGAGGTATCAAGTTGAAATGGTACGTTATGTTGTTGCGTGAGACGGATAGGAGGGGAAAGTGTGCTGTATGTAAAGGTCTCGTATATGGTGTGAGATATCAAGTTGAAATGGTACGTTATGTTGTTGCGTGAGAGGGATGGGAGGGGAAAGTGTGCTGTGGGCATAGGTCTCGTATATGGTGTGAGGTATCAAGTTGAAATGGTACGTTATGTTGTTGCGTGAGAGGGATGGGAGGGGAAAGTGTGCAGTATGTATTAAAGTCTCGTATATGGTGTGTGGTATCAAGTTGAACTGGTACGTTATGTTGTTGCGTGAGAGGGATGGGAGGGGAAAGTGTGCTGTGGGTATTAAAGTCTCGTATATGGTGTGAGGTATCAAGTTGAAATGGTACGTTATGTTGTTGCGTGAGAGGGATGGGAGGGGAAAGTGTGCTGTGGATATTAAGGTCTCGTATATGGTGTGAGGTATCAAGTTGAAATGGTACGTTATGTTGTTGCGTGAGAGGGATGGGAGGGGAAAGTGTGCTGTATGTATTAAGGTCTCGTATATGGTGTGAGGTATCAAGATGAAATGGTACGTTATGTTGTTGCGTGAGAGGGATGGGAGGGGAAAGTGTGCTGTGGATATTAAGGTCTCGTATATGGTGTGAGATATCAAGTTTAAATGGTACGTTATGTTGTTGCGTGAGAGGGATAGGAGGGGAAGATGTGCTGTATGTATTAAGGTCTCGTATATGGTGTGAGATATCAAGTTGAAATGGTACGTTATCTTGTTGCGTGAGAGGGATGGGAGGGGAAAGTGTGCTGTATGTATTAAGGTCTCGTATATGGTGTGAGATATCAAGTTGAAATGGTACGTAATGTTGTTGCGTGAGAGGGATAGGAGGGGAAAGTGTGCTGTATGTATTAAGGTCTCGTATATGGTGTGAGGTATCAAGTTGAAATGGTACGTTATGTTGTTGCGTGAGAGGGATGGGAGGGGAAAGTGTGCTGTGGGTATTAAGGTCTCGTATATGGTGTGAGGTATCAAGTTGAAATGGTACGTTATGTTGTTGCGTGAGAGGGATGGGAGGGGAAAGTGTGCTGTGGATATTAAGGTCTCGTATATGGTGTGAGGTATCAAGTTGAAATGGTACGTTATGTTGTTGCGTGAGAGGGATGGGAGGGGAAAGTGTGCTGTATGTATTAAGGTCTCGTATATGGTGTGAGATATCAAGTTGAAATGGTACGTTATGCTGTTGCGTGAGAGGGATGGGAGGGGAAAGTGTGCTGTATGTATTAAGGTCTCGTATATGGTGTGAGATATCAAGTTGAAATGGTACGTTATGTTGTTGCGTGAGAGGGATGGGAGGGGAAAGTGTGCTGTATGTATTAAGGTCTCGTATATGGTGTGAGATATCAAGTTGAAATGGTACGTTATGTTGTTGCGTGAGAGGGATAGGAGGGGAAAGTGTGCTGTGGGTATTAAGGTCTCGTATATGGTGTGAGATATCAAGTTGAAATGGTACGTTATGTTGTTGCGTGAGAGGGATAGGAGGGGAAAGTGTGCTGTATGTATTAAGGTCTCGTATATGGTGTGAGATATCAAGTTGAAATGGTACGTTATGTTGTTGCGTGAGAGGGATAGGAGGGGAAAGTGTGCTGTATGTATTAAGGTCTCGTATATGGTGTGAGATATCAAGTTGAAATGGTACGTTATGTTGTTGCGTGAGAGGGATGGGAGGGGAAATTGTGCTGTATGTATTAAGGTCTCGTATATGGTGTGAGATATCAAGTTGAAATGGTACGTTATGTTGTTGCGTGAGAGGGATAGGAGGGGAAAGTGTGCTGTGGGTATTAAGGTCTCGTATATGGTGTGAGATATCAAGTTGAAATGGTACGTTATGTTGTTGCGTGAGAGGGATAGGAGGGGAAAGTGTGCTGTGGATATTAAGGTCTCGTATATGGTGTGAGGTATCAAGCTGAAATGGTACGTTATGTTGTTGCGTGAGAGGGATAGGAGGGGAAAGTGTGCTGTGGATATTAAGGTCTCGTATATGGTGTGAGGTCTCAAGTTGAAATGGTACGTTATGTTGTTGCGTGAGAGGGATGGGAGGGGAAAGTGTGCTGTATGTATTAAGGTCTCGTATATGGTGTGAGATATCAAGTTGAAATGGTACGTTATGTTGTTGCGTGAGAGGGATGGGAGGGGAAAGTATGCTGTGGATATTAAGGTCTCGTATATGGTGTGAGGTATCAAGTTGAAATGGTACGTTATGCTGTTGCATGAGAGGGATAGGAGGGGAAAGTGTGCTGTGGATATTAAGGTCTCGTATATGGTGTGAGGTATCAAGTTGAAATGGTACATTATGTTGTTGCGTGAGAGGGATGGGAGGGGAAAGTGTGCTGTGGGTATTAAGGTCTCGTATACGGTGTGAGATATCAAGTTCAAATGGTACGTTATGTTGTTGCGTTAGAGGGATGGGAGGGGAAAGTGTGCTGTGGGCATTAAGGTCTCGTATATGGTGTGAGGTATCAAGTTGAAATGGTACGTTATGTTGTTGCGTGAGAGGGATGGGAGGGGAAAGTGTGCTGTATGTATTAAAGTCCCGTATATGGTGTGAGGTATCAAGTTGAAATGGTACGTTATGTTGTTGCGTGAGAGGGATGGGAGGGGAAAGTGTGCTGTATGTATTAAGGTCTTGTATATGGTGTGAGATATCAAGCTGAAATGGTACGTTATGTTGTTGCGTGAGAGGGATGGGAGGGGAAAGTATGCTGTGGATATTAAGGTCTCGTATATGGTGTGAGGTATCAAGTTGAAATGGTACGTTATGCTGTTGCGTGAGAGGGATAGGAGGGGAAAGTGTGCTGTGGATATTAAGGTCTCGTATATGGTGTGAGATATCAAGTTGAAATGGTACGTTATGCTGTTGCGTGAGAGGGATGAGAGGGTAAAGTGTGCTGTGGGTATTAAGGTCTCGTATATGGTGTGAGATATCTAGTTGAAATGGTACGTTATGTTGTTGCGTGAGAGGGATGGGAGGGGAAAGTGTGCTGTGGGTATTAAGGTCTCGTATATGGTGTGAGATATCAAGTTGAAATGGTACGTTATGTTGTTGCGTGAGAGGGATGAGAGGGGAAAGTGTGCTGTGGGTATTAAGGTCTCGTATATGGTGTGAGATATCAAGTTGAAATGGTACGTTATGTTGTTGCGTGAGAGGGATGGCAGGGGAAAGTGTGCTGTGGATATTAAGGTCTCGTATATGGTGTGAGATATCAAGTAGAAATGGTACGTTATGTTGTTGCGTGAGAGGGATGGGAGGGGAAAGTTTGCTGTATGTATTAAGGTCTCGTATATGGTGTGAGGTATCAAGTTGAAATGGTACGTTATGTTGTTGCGTGAGAGGGATGGGAGGGGAAAGTGTGCTGTATGTATTAAGGTCTCGTATATGGTGTGAGATATCAAGTTGAAATGGTACGTTATGTTGTTGCGTGAGAGGGATGGGAGGGGAAAGTGTGCTGTATGTATTAAGGTCTCGTATATGGTGTGAGATATCAAGTTGAAATGGTACGTTATGTTGTTGCGTGAGAGGGATAGGAGGGGAAAGTGTGCTGTATGTATTAAGGTCTCGTATATGGTGTGAGATATCAAGTTGAAATGGTACGTTATGTTGTTTCGTGAGAGGGATGGGAGGGGAAAGTGTGCTGTGGGTATTAAGGTCTCGTATATGGTGTGAGGTATCAAGTTGAAATGGTACGTTATGTTGTTGCGTGAGAGGAATAGGAGCGGAAAGTGTGCTGTATGTATTAAGGTCTCGTATATGGTGTGAGATATCAAGTTGAAATGGTACGTTATGTTGTTGCGTGAGAGGGATGGGAGGGGAAAGTGTGCTGTGGGTATTAAGGTCTCGTATATGGTGTGAGGTATCAAGTTGAAATGGTACGTTATGTTGTTGCGTGAGAGGGATGGGAGGGGAAAGTGTGCTGTATGTATTAAGGTCTCGTATATGGTGTGAGGTATCAAGTTGAAATGGTACGTTATGTTGTTGCGTGAGAGGGATGGGAGCGGAAAGTATGCTGTAGATATTAAGGTCTCGTATATGGTGTGAGGTATCAAGTTGAAATGGTACGTTATGTTGTTGCGTGAGAGGGATGGGAGGGGAAAGTGTGCTGTATGTATTAAGGTCTCGTATATGGTGTGAGATATCAAGTTGAAATGGTACGTTATGTTGTTGCGTGAGAGGAATAGGAGGGGAAAATGTGCTGTATGTATTAAGGTCTCGTATATGGTGTGAGATATCAAGTTGAAATGGTACGTTATGTTGTTGCGTGAGAGGGATGGGAGGGGAAAGTGTGCTGTATGTATTAAGGTCTCGTATATGGTGTGAGATATCAAGTTGAAATGGTACGTAATGTTGTTGCGTGAGAGGGATAGGAGGGGAAAGTGTGCTGTATGTATTAAGGTCTCGTATATGGTGTGAGATATCAAGTTGAAATGGTACGTTATGTTGTTGCGTGAGAGGGATGGGAGGGGAAAGTGTGCTGTATGTATTAAGGTCTCTTATATGGTGTGAGATATCAAGTTGAAATGGTACTTTATGTTGTTGCGTGAGAGGGATGGGAGGGGAAAGTGTGCTGTATGTATTAAGGTCTCGTATATGGTGTGAGATATCAAGTTGAAATGGTACGTTATGTTGTTGCGTGAGAGGGATAGGAGGGGAAAGTGTGCTGTGGGTATTAAGGTCTCGTATATGGTGTGAGATATCAAGTTGAAATGGTACGTTATGTTGTTGCGTGAGAGGGATAGGAGGGGAAAGTGTGCTGTATGTATTAAGGTCTCGTATATGGTGTGAGATATCAAGTTGAAATGGTACGTTATGTTGTTGCGTGAGAGGGATAGGAGGGGAAAGTGTGTTGTATGTATTAAGGTCTCGTATATGGTGTGAGATAACAAGTTGAAATGGTACGTTATGTTGTTGCGTGAGAGGGATGGGAGGGGAAAGTGTGCTGTATGTATTAAGGTCTCGTATATGGTGTGAGATATCAAGTTGAAATGGTACGTTATGTTGTTGCGTGAGAGGGATAGGAGGGGAAAGTGTGCTGTGGGTATTAAGGTCTCGTATATGTTGTGAGATATCAAGTTGAAATGGTACGTTATGTTGTTGCGTGAGAGGGATAGGAGGGGAAAGTGTGCTGTGGATATTAAGGTCTCGTATATGGTGTGACGTATCAAGTTGAAATGGTACGTTATGTTGTTGCGTGAGAGGGATAGGAGGGGAAAGTGTGCTGTGGATATTAAGGTCTCGTATATGGTGTGAGGTATCAAGTTGAAATGGTACGTTATGTTGTTGCGTGAGAGGGATGGGAGGGGAAAGTGTGCTGTATGTATTAAGGTCTCGTATATGGTGTGAGGTATCAAGTTGAAATGGTACGTTATGTTGTTGCGTGAGAGGGATGGGAGGGGAAAGTGTGCTGTGGATATTAAGGTCTCGTATATGGTGTGAGATATCAAGTTGAAATGGTACGTTATGTTGTTGCGTGAGAGGGATAGGAGGGGAAAATGTGCTGTATGTATTAAGGTCTCGTATATGGTGTGAGATATCAAGTTGAAATGGTACGTTATGTTGTTGCGTGAGAGGGATGGGAGGGGAAAGTGTGCTGTATGTATTAAGGTCTCGTATATGGTGTGAGATATCAAGTTGAAATGGTACGTAATGTTGTTGCGTGAGAGGGATGGGAGGGGAAAGTGTGCTGTATGTATTAAGGTCTCGTATATGGTGTGAGGTATCAAGTTGAAATGGTACGTTATGTTGTTGCGTGAGAGGGATGGGAGGGGAAAGTGTGCTGTATGTATTAAGGTCTCGTATATGGTGTGAGATGTCAAGTTGAAATGGTACGTTATGTTGTTGCGTGAGAGGGATGGGAGGGGAAAGTGTGCTGTATGTATTAAGGTCTCGTATATGGTGTGAGATATCAAGTTGAAATGGTACGTAATGTTGTTGCGTGAGAGGGATAGGAGGGGAAAGTGTGCTGTATGTATTAAGGTCTCGTATATGGTGTGAGATATCAAGTTGAAATGGTACGTTATGTTGTTGCGTGAGAGGGATGGGAGGGGAAAGTGTGCTGTATGTATTAAGGTCTCGTATATGGTGTGAGGTATCAAGTTGAAATGGTACGTTATGTTGTTGCGTGAGAGGGATGGGAGGGGAAAGTGTGCTGTGGGTATTAAGGTCTCGTATATGGTGTGAGGTATCAAGTTGAAATGGTACGTTATGTTGTTGCGTGAGACGGATAGGAGGGGAAAGTGTGCTGTATGTAAAGGTCTCGTATATGGTGTGAGATATCAAGTTGAAATGGTACGTTATGTTGTTGCGTGAGAGGGATGGGAGGGGAAAGTGTGCTGTGGGCATAGGTCTCGTAAATGGTGTGAGGTATCAAGTTGAAATGGTACGTTATGTTGTTGCGTGAGAGGGATGGGAGGGGAAAGTGTGCAGTATGTATTAAAGTCTCGTATATGGTGTGTGGTATCAAGTTGAAATGGTACGTTATGTTGTTGCGTGAGAGGAATGGGAGGGGAAAGTGTGCTGTGGGTATTAAGGTCTCGTATATGGTGTGAGGTATCAAGTTGGAATGGTACGTTATGTTGTTGCGTGAGAGGGATGGGAGGGGAAAGTGTGCTGTGGATATTAAGGTCTCGTATATGGTGTGAGGTATCAAGTTGAAATGGTACGTTATGTTGTTGCGTGAGAGGGATGGGAGGGGAAAGTGTGCTGTATGTATTAAGGTCTCGTATATGGTGTGAGGTATCAAGTTGAAATGGTACGTTATGTTGTTGCGTGAGAGGGATGGGAGGGGAAAGTGTGCTGTGGATATTAAGGTCTCGTATATGGTGTGAGATATCAAGTTTAAATGGTACGTTATGTTGTTGCGTGAGAGGGATAGGAGGGGAAGATGTGCTGTATGTATTAAGGTCTCGTATATGGTGTGAGATATCAAGTTGAAATGGTACGTTATCTTGTTGCGTGAGAGGGATGGGAGGGGAAAGTGTGCTGTATGTATTAAGGTCTCGTATATGGTGTGAGATATCAAGTTGAAATGGTACGTTATCTTGTTGCGTGAGAGGGATGGGAGGGGGAAGTGTGCTGTGGATATTAAGGTCTCGTATATGGTGTGAGATATCAAGTTGAAAAGGTACGTTATCTTGTTGCGTGAGAGGGATGGGAGGGGAAAGTGTGCTGTATGTATTAAGGTCTCGTATATGGTGTGAGATATCAAGTTGAAATGGTACGTAATGTTGTTGCGTGAGAGGGATAGGAGGGGAAAGTGTGCTGTATGTATTAAGGTCTCGTATATGGTGTGAGGTATCAAGTTGAAATGGTACGTTATGTTGTTGCGTGAGAGGGATGGGAGGGGAAAGTGTGCTGTGGGTATTAAGGTCTCGTATATGGTGTGAGGTATCAAGTTGAAATGGTACGTTATGTTGTTGCGTGAGAGGGATGGGAGGGGAAAGTGTGCTGTGGATATTAAGGTCTCGTATATGGTGTGAGGTATCAAGTTGAAATGGTACGTTATGTTGTTGCGTGAGAGGGATGGGAGGGGAAAGTGTGCTGTATGTATTAAGGTCTCGTATATGGTGTGAGATATCAAGTTGAAATGGTACGTTATGTTGTTGCGTGAGAGGGATGGGAGGGGAAAGTGTGCTGTATGTATTAAGGTCTCGTATATGGTGTGAGATATCAAGTTGAAATGGTACGTTATGTTGTTGCGTGAGAGGGATGGGAGGGGAAAGTGTGCTGTATGTATTAAGGTCTCGTATATGGTGTGAGATATCAAGTTGAAATGGTACGTTATGTTGTTGCGTGAGAGGGATAGGAGGGGAAAGTGTGCTGTGGGTATTAAGGTCTCGTATATGGTGTGAGATATCAAGTTGAAATGGTACGTTATGTTGTTGCGTGAGAGGGATAGGAGGGGAAAGTGTGCTGTATGTATTAAGGTCTCGTATATGGTGTGAGATATCAAGTTGAAATGGTACGTTATGTTGTTGCGTGAGAGGGATAGGAGGGGAAAGTGTGCTGTATGTATTAAGGTCTCGTATATGGTGTGAGATATCAAGTTGAAATGGTACGTTATGTTGTTGCGTGAGAGGGATGGGAGGGGAAATTGTGGTGTATGTATTAAGGTCTCGTATATGGTGTGAGATATCAAGTTGAAATGGTACGTTATGTTGTTGCGTGAGAGGGATAGGAGGGGAAAGTGTGCTGTGGGTATTAAGGTCTCGTATATGGTGTGAGATATCAAGTTGAAATGGTACGTTATGTTGTTGCGTGAGAGGGATAGGAGGGGAAAGTGTGCTGTGGATATTAAGGTCTCGTATATGGTGTGAGGTATCAAGCTGAAATGGTACGTTATGTTGTTGCGTGAGAGGGATAGGAAGGGAAAGTGTGCTGTGGATATTAAGGTCTCGTATATGGTGTGAGGTATCAAGTTGAAATGGTACGTTATGTTGTTGCGTGAGAGGGATGGGAGGGGAAAGTGTGCTGTGGGTATTAAGGTCTCGTATATGGTGTGAGGTATCTAGTTGAAATGGTACGTTATGTTGTTGCGTGAGAGGGATGGGAGGGGAAAGTGTGCTGTGGGTATTAAGGTCTCGTATATGGTGTGAGGTATCAAGTTGAAATGGTACGTTATGTTGTTGCGTGAGAGGGATGGGAGGGGAAAGTGTGCTGTGGATATTAAGGTCTCGTATATGGTGTGAGGTATCAAGTTGAAATGGTACGTTATGTTGTTGCGTGAGAGGGATGGGAGGGGAAAGTGTGCTGTATGTATTAAGGTCTCGTATATGGTGTGAGGTATCAAGTTGAAATGGTACGTTATGTTGTTGCGTGAGAGGGATGGGAGGGGAAAGTGTGCTGTGGATATTAAGGTCTCGTATATGGTGTGAGATATCAAGTTTAAATGGTACGTTATGTTGTTGCGTGAGAGGGATAGGAGGGGAAGATGTGCTGTATGTATTAAGGTCTCGTATATGGTGTGAGATATCAAGTTGAAATGGTACGTTATCTTGTTGCGTGAGAGGGATGGGAGGGGAAAGTGTGCTGTATGTATTAAGGTCTCGTATATGGTGTGAGATATCAAGTTGAAATGGTACGTTATCTTGTTGCGTGAGAGGGATGGGAGGGGAAAGTGTGCTGTGGATATTAAGGTCTCGTATATGGTGTGAGATATCAAGTTGAAATGGTACGTTATCTTGTTGCGTGAGAGGGATGGGAGGGGAAAGTGTGCTGTATGTATTAAGGTCTCGTATATGGTGTGAGATATCAAGTTGAAATGGTACGTAATGTTGTTGCGTGAGAGGGATAGGAGGGGAAAGTGTGCTGTATGTATTAAGGTCTCGTATATGGTGTGATGTATCAAGTTGAAATGGTACGTTATGTTGTTGCGTGAGAGGGATGGGAGGGGAAAGTGTGCTGTGGGTATTAAGGTCTCGTATATGGTGTGAGGTATCAAGTTGAAATGGTACGTTATGTTGTTGCGTGAGAGGGATGGGAGGGGAAAGTGTGCTGTGGATATTAAGGTCTCGTATATGGTGTGAGGTATCAAGTTGAAATGGTACGTTATGTTGTTGCGTGAGAGGGATGGGAGGGGAAAGTGTGCTGTATGTATTAAGGTCTCGTATACGGTGTGAGATATCAAGTTGAAATGGTACGTTATGTTGTTGCGTGAGAGGGATGGGAGGGGAAAGTGTGCTGTGTGTATTAAGGTCTCGTATATGGTGTGAGATATCAAGTTGAAATGGTACGTTATGTTGTTGCGTGAGAGGGATGGGAGGGGAAAGTGTGCTGTATGTATTAAGGTCTCGTATATGGTGTGAGATATCAAGTTGAAATGGTACGTTATGTTGTTGCGTGAGAGGGATAGGAGGGGAAAGTGTGCTGTGGGTATTAAGGTCTCGTATATGGTGTGAGATATCAAGTTGAAATGGTACGTTATGTTGTTGCGTGAGAGGGATAGGAGGGGAAAGTGTGCTGTATGTATTAAGGTCTCGTATATGGTGTGAGATATCAAGTTGAAATAGTACGTTATGTTGTTGCGTGAGAGGGATAGGAGGGGAAAGTGTGCTGTATGTATTAAGGTCTCGTATATGGTGTGAGATATCAAGTTGAAATGGTACGTTATGTTGTTGCGTGAGAGGGATGGGAGGGGAAATTGTGCTGTATGTATTAAGGTCTCGTATATGGTGTGAGATATCAAGTTGAAATGGTACGTTATGTTGTTGCGTGAGAGGGATAGGAGGGGAAAGTGTGCTGTGGGTATTAAGGTCTCGTATATGGTGTGAGATATCAAGTTGAAATGGTACGTTATGTTGTTGCGTGAGAGGGATAGGAGGGGAAAGTGTGCTGTGGATATTAAGGTCTCGTATATGTTGTGGGGTATCAAGCTGAAATGGTACGTTATGTTGTTGCGTGAGAGGGATAGGAGGGGAAAGTGTGCTGTGGATATTAAGGTCTCGTATATGGTGTGAGATATCAAGTTGAAATGGTACGTTATGTTGTTGCGTGAGAGGGATGGGAGGGGAAAGTATGCTGTGGATATTAAGGTCTCGTATATGGTGTGAGGTATCAAGTTGAAATGGTACGTTATGCTGTTGCGTGAGAGGGATAGGAGGGGAAAGTGTGCTGTGGATATTAAGGTCTCGTATATGGTGTGAGGTATCAAGTTGAAATGGTACATTATGTTGTTGCGTGAGAGGGATGGGAGGGGAAAGTGTGCTGTGGGTATTAAGGTCTCGTATATGGTGTGAGATATCAAGTTTAAATGGTACGTTATGTTGTTGCGTGAGAGGGATGGGAGGGGAAAGTGTGCTGTGGGTATTAAGGTCTCGTATATGGTGTGAGATATCAAGTTGAAATGGTACGTTATGTTGTTGCGTGAGAGGGATGAGAGGGGAAAGTGTGCTGTGGATATTAAGGTCTCGTATATGGTGTGAGATATCTAGTTGAAATGGTACGTTATGTTGTTGCGTGAGAGGGATGGGAGGGGAAAGTGTGCTGTGGATATTAAGGTCTCGTATATGGTGTGAGATATCAAGTTGAAATGGTACGTTATGTTGTTGCGTGAGAGGGATAGGAGGGGAAAGTGTGCTGTATGTATTAAGGTCTCGTATATGGTGTGAGATATCAAGTTGAAATGGTACGTTATGTTGTTGCGTGAGAGGGATGGGAGGGGAAAGTGTGCTGTATGTATTAAGGTCTCGTATATGGTGTGAGGTATCAAGTTGAAATGGTACGTTATGTTGTTGCGTGAGAGGGATGGGAGGGGAAAGTGTGCTGTGGGTATTAAGGTCTCGTATATGGTGTGAGATATCAAGTTGAAATGGTACGTTATGTTGTTGCGTGAGAGGGATGGGAGGGGAAAGTGTGCTGTGGATATTAAGGTCTCGTATATGGTGTGAGATATCAAGTTGAAATGGTACGTTATGTTGTTGCGTGAGAGGGATGGGAGGGGAAAGTGTGCTGTATGTATTAAGGTCTCGTATATGGTGTGAGATATCAAGTTGAAATGGTACGTTATGTTGTTGCGTGAGAGGGATAGGAGGGGAAAGTGTGCTGTATGTATTTAGGTCTCGTATATGGTGTGAGATATCAAGTTGAAATGGTACGTTATGTTGTTGCGTGAGAGAGATGGGAGGGGAAAGTGTGCTGTGGGTATTAAGGTCTCGTATATGGTGTGAGGTATCAAGTTGAAATGGTACGTTATGTTGTTGCGTGAGAGGGATAGGAGGGGAAAGTGTGCTGTATGTATTTAGGTCTCGTATATGGTGTGAGATATCAAGTTGAAATGGTACGTTATGTTGTTGCGTGAGAGGGATGGGAGGGGAAAGTGTGCTGTGGGTATTAAGGTCTCGTATATGGTGTGAGGTATCAAGTTGAAATGGTACGTTATGTTGTTGCGTGAGAGGGATAGGAGGGGAAAGTGTGCTGTATGTATTAAGGTCTCGTATATGGTGTGAGATATCAAGTTGAAATGGTACGTTATGTTGTTGCGTGAGAGGGATAGGAGGGGAATGTGTGCTGTATGTATTAAGGTCTCGTATATGGTGTGAGATATCAAGTTGAAATGGTGCGTTATGTTGTTGCGTGAGAGGGATGGGAGGGGAAAGTATGCTGTGGATATTAAGGTCTCGTATATGGTGTGAGATATCAAGTTGAAATGGTACGTTATGTTGTTGCGTGAGAGGGATGGGAGGGGAAAGTGTGCTGTGGGTATTAAGGTCTCGTATATGGTGTGAGGTATCAAGTTGAAATGGTACGTTATGTTGTTGCGTGAGAGGGATTGGAGGGGAAAGTGAGCTGTGGATATTAAGGTCTCGTATATGGTGTGAGGTATCAAGTTGAAATGGTACGTTATGTTGTTGCGTGAGAGGGATGGGAGGGGAAAGTGTGCCTTATGTATTAAGGTCTCGTATATGGTGTGAGGTATCAAGTTGAAAGGGTACGTTATGTTGTTGCGTGAGAGGGATGGGAGGGGAAAGTGTGCTGTGGATATTAAGGTCTCGTATATGTAGTGAGATATCCAGTTGAAATGGTACGTTATGTTGTTGCGTGAGAGGGATAGGAGGGGAAAATGTGCTGTATGTATTAAGGTCTCGTATATGGTGTGAGATATCAAGTTGAAATGGTAAGTTATGTTGTTGCGTGAGAGGGATGGGAGGGGAAAGTGTGCTGTATGTATTAAGGTCTCGTATATGGTGTGAGATATCAAGTTGAAATGGTACGTTATGTTGTTGCGTGAGAGGGATGGGAGGGGAAAGTGTGCTGTATGTATTAACGTCTCGTATAGGGTGTGAGATATCAAGTTGAAATGGTACGTTATGTTGTTGCGTGAGAGGGATAGGAGGGGAAGGTGTGCTGTGGGTATTAAGGTCTCGTATATGGTGTGAGATATCAAGTTGAAATGGTACGTTATGTTGTTGCGTGAGAGGGATAGGAGGGGAAAGTGTGCTGTATGTATTAAGGTCTCGTATATGGTGTGAGATATCAAGTTGAAATGGTACGTTATGTTGTTGCGTGAGAGGGATAGGAGGGGAAAGTTTGCTGTATGTATTAAGGTCTCGTATATGGTGTGAGATATCAAGTTGAAATGGTACGTTATGTTGTTGCGTGAGATGGATGGGAGGGGAAAGTGTGCTGTATGTATTAAGGTCTCGTATATGGTGTGAGATATCAAGTTGAAATGGTACGTTATGTTGTTGCCTGAGAGGGATAGGAGGGGAAAGTGTGCTGTGGGTATTAAGGTCTCGTATATGGTGTGAGATATCAAGTTGAAATGGTACGTTATGTTGTTGCGTGAGAGGGATAGGAGGGGAAAGTGTGCTGTGGATATTAAGGTCTCGTATATGGTGTGAGGTATCAAGTTGAAATGGTACGTTATGTTGTTGCGTGAGAGGGATAGGAGGGGAAAGTATGCTGTGGATATTAAGGTCTCGTATATGGTGTGAGGTATCAAGTTGAAGTGGTACGTTATGTTGTTGCGTGAGAGGGATGGGAGGGGAAAGTGTGCTGTATGTATTAAGGTCTCGTATATGGTGTGAGATATCAAGTTGAAATGGTACGTTATGTTGTTGCGTGAGAGGGATGGGAGGGGAAAGTATGCTGTGGATATTAAGGTCTCGTATATGGTGTGAGGTATCAAGTTGAAATGGTACGTTATGCTGTTGCGTGAGAGGGATAGGAGGGGAAAGTGTGCTGTGGATATTAAGGTCCCGTATATGGTGTGAGGTATCAAGTTGAAATGGTACGTTATGTTGTTGCGTGAGAGGGATGGGAGGGGAAAGTGTGCTGTATGTATTAAGGTCTCGTATATGGTGTGAGGTATCAAGTTGAAATGGTACGTTATGTTGTTGCGTGAGAGGGATAGGAGGGGAAAGTGTGCTGTATGTATTAAGGTCTCGTATATGGTGTGAGATATCAAGTTGAAATGGTACCTTATGTTGTTGCGTGAGAGGGATGGGAGGGGAAAGTGTGCTGTGGATATTAAGGTCTCGTATATGGTGTGAGGTATCAAGTTGAAATGGTACGTTATGTTGTTGCGTGAGAGGGATGGGAAGGGAAAGTGTGCTGTGGGTATTAAGGTCTCGTATATGGTGTGAGGTATCAAGTTGAAATGGTACGTTATGTTGTTGCGTGAGAGGGATGGGAGGGGAAAGTGTGCTGTGGGTATTAAGGTCTCGTATATGGTGTGAGGTATCAAGTTGAAATGGTACGTTATGTTGTTGCGTGAGAGGGATGGGAGGGGAAAGTGTGCTGTGGATATTAAGGTCTCGTATATGGTGTGAGGTATCAAGTTGAAATGGTACGTTATGTTGTTGCGTGAGAGGGATGGGAGGGGAAAGTGTGCTGTATGTATTAAGGTCTCGTATATGGTGTGAGGTATCAAGTTGAAATGGTACGTTATGTTGTTCCGTGAGAGGGATGGGAGGGGAAAGTGTGCTGTATGTATTAAGGTCTGGTATATGGTGTGAGATATCAAGTTGAAATGGTACGTTATGTTGTTGCGTGAGAGGGATGGGAGGGGAAAGTGTGCTGTGGATATTAAGGTCTCGTATATGGTGTGAGGTATCAAGTTGAAATGGTACGTTATGTTGTTGAGTGAGAGGGATGGGAGGGGAAGGTGTGCTGTGGATTTTAAGGTCTCGTATATGGTGTGAGGTATCAAGTTGAAATGGTACGTTATGTTGTTGCGTGAGAGGGATAGGAGGGGAAAGTGTGCTGTGGATATTAAGGTCTCGTATATGGTGTGAGGTACCAAGTTGAAATGGTACGTTGTGTTGTTGCGTGAGAGGGATGGGAGGAGAAAGTGTGCTGTGGATATTAAGGTCTCGTATATGGTGTGAGATATCAAGTTGAAATGGTACGTTATGTTGTTGCGTGAGAGGGATGGGAGGAGAAAATGTGCTGTGGATATTAAGGTCTCGTATATGGTGTGAGATATCAAGTTGAAATGGTACGTTATGTTGTTGCGTGAGAGGGATGGGAGGGGAAAGTGTGCTGTGGATATTAAGGTCTCGTATATGGTGTGAGGTATCAAGTTGAAATGGTACGTTATGTTGTTGCGTGTGAGGGATGGGAGGGGAAAATGTGCTGTATGTATTAAGGTCTCGTATATGGTGTGAGGTATCAAGTTGAAATGGTACGTTATGTTGTTGCGTGTGAGGGATGGGAGGGGAAAATGTGCTGTGGGTATTAAGGTCTCGTATATGGTGTGAGGTATCAAGTTGAAATGGTACGTTATGTTGTTGCGTGAGAGGGATGGGGGGGAAAGTGTGCTGTGGGTATTAAGGTCTCGTATATGGTGTGAGGTATCAAGTTGAAATGGTACGTTATGTTGTTGCGTGAGAGGGATGGGAGGGGAAAGTGTGCTGTATGTATTAAGGTCTCGTATATGGTGTGAGGTATCAAGTTGAAATGGTACGTTATGTTGTTGCGTGTGAGGGATGGGAGGGGAAAATGTGCTGTGGGTATTAAGGTCTCGTATATGGTGTGAGGTATCAAGTTGAAATGGTACGTTATGTTGTTGCGTGAGAGGGATGGGAGGGGAAAGTGTGCTGTATGTATTAAGGTCTCGTATATGGTGTGAGGTATCAAGTTGAAATGGTACGTTATGTTGTTGCGTGAGAGGGATGGGAGGGGAAAGTGTGCTGTATGTATTAAGGTCTCGTATATGGTGTGAGGTATCAAGTTGAAATGGTACGTTATGTTGTTGCGTGTGAGGGATGGGAGGGGAAAGTGTGCTGTGGGTATTAAGGTCTCGTATATGGTGTGAGGTATCAAGTTGAAATGGTACGTTATGTTGTTGCGTGAGAGGGATGGGAGGGGAAAGTGTGCTGTATGTATTAAGGTCTCGTATATGGTGTGAGGTATCAAGTTGAAATGGTACGTTATGTTGTTGCGTGTGAGGGATGGGAGGGGAAAATGTGCTGTGGGTATTAAGGTCTCGTATATGGTGTGAGGTATCAAGTTGAAATGGTACGTTATGTTGTTGCGTGAGAGGGATGGGGGGGAAAGTGTGCTGTGGGTATTAAGGTCTCGTATATGGTGTGAGGTATCAAGTTGAAATGGTACGTTATGTTGTTGCGTGAGAGGGATGGGAGGGGAAAGTGTGCCGTATGTATTAAGGTCTCGTATATGGTGTGAGGTATCAAGTTGAAATGGTACGTTATGTTGTTGCGTGAGAGGGATGGGAGGGGAAAATGTGCTGTGGGTATTAAGGTCTCGTATATGGTGTGAGGTATCAAGTTGAAATGGTACGTTATGTTGTTGCGTGAGAGGGATGGGAGGGGAAAGTGTGCTGTGGGTATTAAGGTCTCGTATATGGTGTGAGGTATCAAGTTGAAATGGTACGTTATGTTGTTGCGTGAGAGGGATGGGAGGGGAAAATGTGCTGTGGGTATTAAGGTCTCGTATATGGTGTGAGGTATCAAGTTGAAATGGTACGTTATGTTGTTGCGTGAGAGGGATGGGAGGGGAAAATGTGCTGTGGATATTAAGGTCTCGTATATGGTGTGAGATATCAAGTTGAAATGGTACGTTATGTTGTTGCGTGAGAGGGATAGGAGGGGAAAGTGTGCTGTATGTATTAAGGTCTCGTATGTGGTGTGAGGTATCAAGTTGAAATGGTACGTTATGTTGTTGCGTGAGAGGGATGGGAGGGGAAAGTGTGCTGTGGGTATTAAGGTCTCGTATATGGTGTCAGATATTAAGTTGAAATGGTACGTTATGTTGTTGCGTGAGAGGGATGGGAGGGGAAAGTGTGCTGTATGTATTAAGGTCTCGTATATGGTGTGAGGTATCAAGTTGAAATGGTACGTTATGTTGTTGCGTGAGAGGGATGGGAGGGGAAAGTGTGCTGTGGGTATTAAGGTCTCGTATATGGTGTGAGGTATCAAGTTGAAATGGTACGTTATGTTGTTGCGTGAGAGGGATGGGAGTTGAAAGTGTGCTGTATGTATTAAGGTCTCGTATATGGTGTGAAGTATCAAGTTGAAATGGTCCGTTATGTTGTTGCGTGAGAGGGATGGGAGGGGAAAATGTGCTGTGGGTATTAAGGTCTCGTATATGGTGTGAGGTATCAAGTTGAAATGGTACGTTATGTTGTTGCGTGAGAGGGATGGGAGGGGAAAGTGTGCTGTGGGTATTAAGGTCTCGTATATGGTGTGAGGTATCAAGTTGAAATGGTACGTTATGTTGTTGCGTGAGAGGGATGGGAGGGGAAAATGTGCTGTGGGTATTAAGGTCTCGTATATGGTGTGAGGTATCAAGTTGAAATGGTACGTTATGTTGTTGCGTGAGAGGGATGGGAGGGGAAAGTGTGCTGTGGATATTAAGGTCTCGTATATGGTGTGAGGTATCAAGTTGAAATGGTACGTTATGTTGTTGCGTGAGAGGGATGGGAGGGGAAAGTGTGCTGTGGGTATTAAGGTCTCGTATATGGTGTGAGGTATCAAGTTGAAATGGTACGTTATGTTGTTGCGTGAGAGGGATGGGAGGGGAAAATGTGCTGTGGGTATTAAGGTCTCGTATATGGTGTGAGGTATCAAGTTGAAATGGTACGTTATGTTGTTGCGTGAGAGGGATGGGAGGGGAAAGTGTGCTGTGGGTATTAAGGTCTCGTATATGGTGTGAGGTATCAAGTTGAAATGGTACGTTATGTTGTTGCGTGAGAGGGATGGGAGGGGAAAATGTGCTGTGGGTATTAAGGTCTCGTATATGGTGTGAGGTATCAAGTTGAAATGGTACGTTATGTTGTTGCGTGAGAGGGATGGGAGGGGAAAGTGTGCTGTATGTATTAAGGTCTCGTATGTGGTGTGAGGTATCAAGTTGAAATGGTACGTTATGTTGTTGCGTGAGAGGGATGGGAGGGGAAAGTGTGCTGTGGGTATTAAGGTCTCGTATATGGTGTGAGATATCAAGTTGAAATGGTGCGTTATGTTGTTGCGTGAGAGGGATGGGAGGGGAAAATGTGCTGTGGGTATTAAGGTCTCGTATATGGTGTGAAGTATCAAGTTGAAATGGTACGTTATGTTGTTGCGTGAGAGGGATGGGAGGGGAAAGTGTGCTGTATGTATTAAGGTCTCGTATATGGTGTGAGGTATCAAGTTGAAATGGTACGTTATGTTGTTGCGTGTGAGGGATGGGAGGGGAAAGTGTGCTGTGGGTATTAAGGTCTCGTATATGGTGTGAAGTATCAAGTTGAAATGGTACGTTATGTTGTTGCGTGAGAGGGATGGGAGGGGAAAGTGTGCTGTATGTATTAAGGTCTCGTATATGGTGTGAGGTATCAAGTTGAAATGGTACGTTATGTTGTTGCGTGAGAGGGATGGGAGGGGAAAGTGTGCTGTGGGTATTAAGGTCTCGTATATGGTGTGAGGTATCAAGTTGAAATGGTACGTTATGTTGTTGCGTGAGAGGGATGGGAGGGGAAAGTGTGCTGTATGTATTAAGGTCTCGTATATGGTGTGAGGTATCAAGTTGAAATGGTACGTTATGTTGTTGCGTGAGAGGGATGGGAGGGGAAAGTGTGCTGTGGGTATTAAGGTCTCGTATATGGTGTGAGGTATCAAGTTGAAATGGTACGTTATGTTGTTGCGTGAGAGGGATGGGAGGGGAAAATGTGCTGTGGGTATTAAGGTCTCGTATATGGTGTGAGGTATCAAGTTGAAATGGTACGTTATGTTGTTGCGTGAGAGGGATGGGAGGGGAAAATGTGCTGTGGATATTAAGGTCTCGTATATGGTGTGAGATATCAAGTTGAAATGGTACGTTATGTTGTTGCGTGAGAGGGATAGGAGGGGAAAGTGTGCTGTATGTATTAAGGTCTCGTATGTGGTGTGAGGTATCAAGTTGAAATGGTACGTTATGTTGTTGCGTGAGAGGGATGGGAGGGGAAAGTGTGCTGTGGGTATTAAGGTCTCGTATATGGTGTCAGATATTAAGTTGAAATGGTACGTTATGTTGTTGCGTGAGAGGGATGGGAGGGGAAAGTGTGCTGTATGTATTAAGGTCTCGTATATGGTGTGAGGTATCAAGTTGAAATGGTACGTTATGTTGTTGCGTGAGAGGGATGGGAGGGGAAAGTGTGCTGTGGGTATTAAGGTCTCGTATATGGTGTGAGGTATCAAGTTGAAATGGTACGTTATGTTGTTGCGTGAGAGGGATGGGAGTTGAAAGTGTGCTGTATGTATTAAGGTCTCGTATATGGTGTGAAGTATCAAGTTGAAATGGTACGTTATGTTGTTGCGTGAGAGGGATGGGAGGGGAAAGTGTGCTGTATGTATTAAGGTCTCGTATATGGTGTGAGGTATCAAGTTGAAATGGTACGTTATGTTGTTGCGTGAGAGGGATGGGAGGGGAAAATGTGCTGTGGGTATTAAGGTCTCG
>JAUKNM010000096.1:172500-177500 GCA_030765045.1 Tenodera sinensis
AATCTAATTTCTCCGTTACCTGCCTACAAGAAATACCTCCGAAAGGTAAGTGAAATTCCACAATGCTAAATACTATTCAAAGCTATATTAATATACTGTAATTCTTACATATTTGTCTCAAAAACAATTAAGCTGCAAGAACTTCACAAAGACAAGTTGTCGAGGTTGCGTATTTGGTACTGGCTTCACGTCCTATAATCTGTCTAATATAGAGAACATACCTTATAACGTTTTATATCATAGTAACGTGTCAAAAACATATATAATTCATATGATCAATTTTATAATGCACGAACTTCTATTGTAGTATAAATCATGAACTATTATTTAATACAATAAAACACATTCATTTCTTGATTTATGAGTTAGTCAATCTTTCATTACAAATAATAAAAATGATTTCATAAAATATCATAAATGCAGAAGATACTTTTATGTTCTAGATTTCATATTCTGGTAAATTTAATTGTCTTCCTCTGTAGCAAATTATAATCATATGTATTTAACTTCTTTAGCTTTAGTATGACCACTAAGCGACACAGGATCAAGTCACAGGATCAAGTCTTGCTTATAGGCATATACGAATAATGATCATGGAATAAATGAATCTGCTCAAATTTAAACAGTGTGCCAAAGCCTACAATACTAAGGCACGCAAAGAAAAAGAAAGAAAGAAAGAAAAAAAAAATGAAAGGAAAACCCTAGTTGCTAATGGGAATGTGGGGATGTGAGATCTTAGGAAGAACCGCAGTGTGTAAGGGAAGGTAATCTGTGTAAAGTATTTCTGTCCTAACTGCAAATAAACTGGGCAAAGAAATATATGTGGTACAACTTGCCTAATTTGTACCCATTGCAGACATTTGGAGAATTGAACCTTGTGACTTTATGTTAACTTGTAATACGTTTTCCTTTTCAGACGAATCATCCTAACATATTAGGAATTAGGATGACCTTATGGAAATAATTCAAAAGTTGCTAGCTTCAACTAGAAAAAGTGAAATGTGTAATTTAGTACAAACTAGGCAACTCTACCCTATGTAATTTTGTGCAACTTAAAGATTTAGTACTCCGGAAACACTGACATCAGGACTTAGATCCTTAACTTCTATTGCAAGACAAAAAAATCTGATGTGTTGCACTCACATGACTTTCTCTACTCTTGTACTAACAATTCTTAAAAACTCCTATTCCTATATATTCTTCGTGTTAAGATAAACATTCGTACAAATTATCTTACCTATTGCTTATTTCCTTGTAGGTGCAAGGGGAATGTCAGAATACAGTAGGCTTTGCGCCATAGTCAAATATTTCAAACCTTTGAGATTCCGTTCTCTTTGCACACTTAATATAAAAAAATGAACAACGGTGTTCCATTTCACGAAAGTTAAACGTTTTCCAAAACTCACACACATAACAGGGAATATCTCCGAAATGGTTCAACCTACAAGTAAATTTCTTTGGACATAAATTGTGTATTTTAGCAATATCTACATTTTTTGTATAGTATAATTTGGTCTACCTCTAACGGATTACCAATTATGCAAAAGTCACCCAGAGTAAATACGACTACAGGGGCTACAGTCAGAAAATTCAAGATATACATTTCATTGCTCATCAGAATATCTCAAACATATTACATTTTAATCAAAATCGTTAGTCATTTTCAAGAAAATAAAAACTTTCGAAAAATTTTCCATCTAAAGGGTAGTTTAGGGTAGGGCTATTTTCTTCAAAATCTTTGTGTCGCATCCATGAAAGACACTAAACTTAAATACCAACTTTGGTTTTTAATCTACTTTTCGTTTTTGAGTTATGCTGTTCACAGACTGACTGACACACAGACTGATTGACACACAGATCAGACACACAGACTGACACACACACACACACACA
The DNA here is from genome assembly GCA_030765045.1 of Tenodera sinensis. Taxonomy (NCBI): domain Eukaryota; kingdom Metazoa; phylum Arthropoda; class Insecta; order Mantodea; family Mantidae; genus Tenodera; species Tenodera sinensis. Next base: position 174,394 of record JAUKNM010000096.1, read on the forward strand.
CACACACACACACACACACACACGCACAGTGACACACACACACACACACACACACACAGGCGCGCGCGCGGACCTTTTTCCAAAAATGCTTTTTTTTTTTTTTTTGTATTCAGGAGGTCTCAAAACATATATTTCCGGTGAAAACTCGACATCAAATTTTTGGGTGGAATACAATACTTCCCCTACTTACCAGTAGAGAAAGCAAAACATGAACGATGTTCCAGTTCATGAAAGTAAAAAGTTTTCGGAAGCTCACACACATAACAAGGAATATCTGCGAAATGGTTCACCCCACAAGAAAATTTATCGAGACATAAATTGTGTATTTTAGCAAGATCTACATTTTGTGTATAGTATGATTTGGTCTATCTCTAATGGTTTACCAGTTATGCAAAAGTCGTCCACAGTAAACACGACTACAGGGGCTACAGTCAGAAAATTAAAATATACATTTCATTTATCATAAGAATATCTCAAACATGTGACAATTTAATCAAAATAGAGCAATTTTCAAGAAAATCAAAATTTTCGAAAAATGTTCCATGTAAAGTGTATTTTAGGGTGGGGCTATTTTCTTCAAAATCTTCGTGTCGCATCCTTGAAAGACATTAAACTTAAATACCAACTTTGGTTTTTAACCGACTTTTCGTTTTTGAGTTATGCTGTCCACAGACACAGAGACACATACACACACGGACCTTTTTCTTTTGGATTCAGGGGGTCTCAAAACATATATTTCCGGTGAAATCTCGACATCGAATTTTTGGGTGGAATACAATACTTACCAGTAGAGAAAGTAAATAGGGCAACCAACACTGATAGGACAGATCTTTCTAACAGGCTGATTAAAGAGCTGGACAGCAACAAGAACACGAAAAACACAAGAATCACAGCGAAAACGTTATGAAAGTAAAGCAGGTCAACAACTTTGTATGAATCAGAGGCCTGAATAACAAGGAAGAGAGGTTCAGATCGAAATGCAGCGACAATAATGAAATGCATTATATCAAAAGCCGTAAGATCACATAAATACAATGAAAAAGACACTACAAAACAAGTTCTAAGCTAGTTTGGCATATACTCCAAGAGAAATGAAAGGTATAGGCGCTAAGAGACGCTGGAGTTATGAAGCTAAGATGGGCAGATTCTTAGAAGCGAACATATGACCGCATCAACTTATAATAGTAATGATGGTAATGATGCAGAAATGACGACTGGTTGACTAACTACTAAAACTGTAATCCTTTGATGCTTCAGTGACTGGCAGGAGATGGAAATACCCATTTGGCATAGTAAAATAGTGGCTAAAATATTACAGTAACCTATGTTGTAACTATTAATTTACGTATATAATAAATGCAGTAATAATGACAGCACAATGTATACCAGGCGGCCCATCTCATCCGGCATTGGAGTAAGTAGATAACCCTTCGTGCGCTAAAAGAGTTGCAGAACTCAACGGCGGGATTCCTATGAAGCGGGCGCCAGTGGTGTAAGTGAACTTTATTCTGCCTGTAGGAGAAGACGAGCGACGAGAAGCAGTTCCCAAGGCTTCAACTATTGTGTGTAGTACGTGATAATAGACAATAACAGTCCAATATTTCCCACTTCACTTACTGGGACTTTAAATTTCAGGGAATAAACTCACTATTGTATAGGCTACTACTGTGTAACATTAGGGATTACATATTTTAACTTGCCGTAACAATAACCATGCAAACATGAGGGAACGTAAAGTTTCATTGGCATTTCTTTGTTCCTTATTAATATTATTGTTGTATTTGTTTTGTTTAGTTATTGTTGCTATTCCTGTCCTGTGGCTTTGCCGCCCTTTGAGTGTAGTCAGCCGTAGACTACCGCCCGATCGCCGAATCCCCCACCTCTGCCTACTAGAGGCGACAGGAGTGATGGAGAATGGGACGCGGACAGCGCCCCGAGTATATGCCCTCCCGGCCAGTGTATGCGGAAACCAAAATGGGTGATAAGCCTGGTGTGACAGCGCGGAAGTGGCCGAAAGATCATCATGGAGCAATTGGTGGAATGATGGAGACGGAAACCGGAGAACCCGGATAAAACCTGTCCCTGCCCCGGTGTGTCCACCACACATCCCACATGCAGACGCCTGGGATCGAACCCGGGTCGCTTTGGCGAGAGTCAAGTGGTCTAACCGCTCGGCCACGGCGCGGCACATTGCACTATTGCCATTGTTATTATACCACCACCACCACCTCCCCCACCACCACCACCACCATCATTATTCTTATTATTATTGTTATTATTGTTATTGTTATTATTGTTATTGTTATTATTGTTGTTATTATTAATATTAATATTAATATTATTATTATTATTATTACTGTTATTGTTATTATTATTATTATTATTATTATTATTATTATTATTATTATTATTATTATTATTATTATTATTATTATTATTATTATTATTATTATTATTATTATTATTATTATTATTATTATTATTATTATTATTATTATTATTATTATTATTATTATTATTATTATTATTATTATTATTATTATTATTATTATTATTATTATTATTATTATTATTATTATTATTATTATTATTATTATTATTATTATTATTATTATTATTATTATTATTATTATTATTATTATTATTATTATTATTATTATTATTATTATTATCATCATCATCATCATCATTATCATTATAGTTATCATTATCATTATCATTATTGTTATTATTATTATTATTATTATTATTATTATTATTATTATTATTATTATTATTATTATTATTATTATTATTATTATTATTATTTTTATTATTATTATTATTATTATTATTATTATTATTATTATTATTATTATTATTATTATTATTATTATTATTATTATTATTATTATTATTATTATTATTATTATTATTATTATTATTATTATTATTATTATTATTATTATTATTATTATTATTATTATTATTATTATTATTATTATTATTATTATTATTATTATTATTATTATTATTATTATTATTATTATTATTATTATTATTATTATTATTATTATTATTATTATTATATTCACACCTAAGAAATGTGTTTGTGTTTAATAAGAAGA